>BGPR01026643.1:0-21364 GCA_013235015.1 Araneus ventricosus | reverse complement strand
GGTATCGCTAAGATTATTTAGGAAAGTTAAAAATTTAAATTATCACATATATATCCTTTTCTTCCTCTGTTTGGCAACAGCAATAACTGGTTTGGCGACATTTCCTCGTGCTTCTTACAGTCTCGTGTGCTTATTCCTGGCGGTGGTAAGCCATTTCCTTTTTTTCCTCTTTTATTGTTTTGTGAACATTACTGTATTATTTTTTATTCTAGATCTTATGTATCCGGATATTTTGCTTTCGATTTTTTAAATCATCTTCATTGTATTTGTCTTATATTCCAGAATTTTTCCATTTTTAATCGTCTTGTTCTTTTTGAAGGGATAGCGACAATTGTTTACGGTTTTCGTATGTCGTTAGCAGGAAAAATCATTTATTAATATCATAAGCGAGCTTCCCTTCCTGACGAGCAGCTAGCCATGATATTTTTCAATTTATTAAAATTTTTGTTTTCTTTTTTTGTCCTTTGTTTCTTGTTTGTTTTGATATATATATATAATTGGAATTCCAAGATATATAATTATATATATACATTTTTGGTAAAACCAATAAACCTATGAACAAAAAATGAAAAAAATACATGTAGTGACTCAAGACTCGTATTCTGGAACTAAACAAGTGAAGTTTCATTCATATATATAATGGATACTTCAGACACAAAAATTATGAAAAAAACTACAAATAATCTAAAATCTAAATATTTGCAGTAGTCCAATAATCCGAATTAAACGGTAACCGAGCCCATCAGGCCATAGGGAAATTCGGAGTATTGAAGAATTGATATCAGTCACAAGAAATACTTAATTTTAATTCATGAAAATTAAGTTTAACAACCATAAGATACATGAAATTGCAAATATTTACAATATTGTACATTTTATATGAAATTGAAGAAAGTTCAAATTAAATTATGCATGAAGGTTCATTACATACGTATGTATTAAAATTATAAATTTGGATATCTGGAGATTCCTGTAATTGTGTCCCGCATAATACTTCTTCTAAAGTAATAAAAATACTAAAATTGCATTCGAGCTAATAAACATAAATAACCTACAAAAAATTCTACTATTTTTTTATTATATATAAAGTTCTATATCATCTCTGTACATAAAACAAATGTTCAGGTGGCCCAAATTTGTCAATTTTCACCTATAATTTACTACTAAGAACAATAGTTATATAGTTCTGAACATTAAAGCTTAATGTATCGTCTTCTGAACACCAAAATGATTAAAAGCCGTTTTAATTTATTATTTTAAAATTTTGTAACAGAATGTACATTTTTCCACACGTTTAATTCACTCTTAATTGTTTTCACAGAAATAATCACTGAATATAACTGTTGAATATTGTCGCTGATCATAAATTAAAAACTAAATAATAATAATTTCAGTCTTCTGAACACCGAGATTACTACAGGCCGTTTCCATTTATTATTCACAAACTTTGTAATACAATAGAAACTTTCCACAAGCTTAATTCACTCTTAAGTGTTTTCGCAGAGATAATCATTGAACATAACTTCTGAACATTGTATCTTAACAGTCAATATTTGTAACGAATTTCTTACAATAATTCCCTGTAAAATATATTCAGCATAAGAAAAGAATCCTAATCACCTTTGAAAATGAAAACACACACATTCTTGAAAAAGTTACAAGGCTAAGCGTCATTTATAAAATTATAGATGTATGCATAAGCATCGGTTCATTTCTGAACCAACTAAAGCCTTCAGACTTACTGAGATACGCCTGTAATTAATCACGCCAAAATTGCCTCTAAATTTAGCACTAATTAAACAATATGCTAATTAGGAAACTGACGAAGTGTCAAGCAAATTATCTTAAATTTCATGATGTAAGAATCTTTAATCTTAACACTTTCTTTTTCCTTTTTTTTCTCTGGAAAGGAACTTTCACTATTATGTGCGCTAACATCAAAGAAAAGATACTTAAGCATCTAAGCAAGAAATTAAGAAAAAATAATCAATGTCTTTGAAAGGGATAAATTTCTTTCGATACATTTTAAAAAATTGCAAAAATAAATAAATTAATAAATAAAGATAGAAAAACTTAGCATTCCAAAAGCTGTATAGAGTTTCCTATCAAAGTTATGCAACATTCGTTATTTCTACAGCTATAAGTTTTGAGAAAATTTATAATTACTCGTGAGAAAGAACCAGGTGTGTAAAGTATTAAAGGAATGAAAAATGTAATAATCTCAAAACGATTTCGTAAATGTGTCTTTTATAACAATTTCTTGCTCTTCATTATTATTTTTGATGCTTAATTTCGTGTCCAAAGTTTTAACGTAATCGATTTATTTTAAAGATATTCTCATTAGGAAACCTTGTGCTTTTAAATCCAATTAAAAAAATTTTCATTTGGTTCAGCTTAATTATTTCGAAAATTAGTAAGATAAAAGTCATTGTCTGAATATGCAGAAGCCACTTTTTAATTGTATTTTATAATAATTCAAGCAAAAATATAGATTTTAATTTAATTTAATGTGTGATATTCGTGTTTAACATAAAACATGAATGACACAGAAGCTCCATATTCTACAAATATTAAATATTTTATTCTATAAAATTAAAACCCACTTCATGTAATGAGGTATTTCTTGAGAAAAGTTCAAAAATATATTATCCATACATCAAAATAAACAATTCCATTTCTGTCATCAACTGTTTTAAATATTTTTTATCATTCAGTTACGGAGATAAAACTCAGACCTTAAAGGTAAGAATGCTAAAATACATATTTGATGCAATGAATTAATATTTATTCCTAAACGGATTTTTATCACATATTATTTTTTATATCTTAATATAAATAAAAGTATGTGGGTATGCATGTATGTTTGTATATATGTTTGTATGTATGTTCCACATCTCCTCCTAAACCACGGCACTGATTTCAACCAAACTTTGCACACTTATTAATTAAGACACGGGGAAGATTACTGTCAACTTTTCAAAGTGCAAATGTTAATTAAACAGTCAGTTAATTAGAAATTAACCGAAACCGTTTTTTCCGCAGTAACTTCGGAGCAAATTATCCCTCAAAAATTATTTTTATACCATCTTAAAGTTCAAATTTTTACCTTTTCAATGATACCAATTTTATGTCTGTGACATTTTTTCTTCAACTTTTATTAATTTTTCAAAATTTATTAAATTCTTAATTACCTGCAGACGATTTTGAAATAACGCAAATTTATAGCTACTCCGTTAATAGGCAACGGTTAGACTTTGAACTAATATACCTTTATTTCTGAAATTTTTGCCTATTTTTATAAATATATTTTATATAAGACGTGAGAGAATCATCATCAACATTTAAAAGCCTTAATTTTATTAAAATTTCAGTTAATTGGAAATTAGCAAGATATAGAATTTTCCGTCATATTTTTCGAAAATATGTTTTATGTCAAAAAAACCATTTTTACACATATTTAAAGCTAAAAAACTTATCTTTTCATGACACAAGTTTCATTTCCGTTCAATTCATTGCCGTGATTTTAAAAATTTTTCAAATTTAAATTGTGTATGAAATTTACAATTTTTAACACTTTTTTTTATTGATGAAGAACAAGAATACATAAGAAGAACTGTTGCTATCTAACATTAGAAGAATTCTGGATGAAGACTAATTATATGATTTTTTTATTCATATTTGTTTGAACGTTTTTACTTAATTAAAAATATACTATGTAATTAATTGTCCCAAAACAACCGTTAAAATCTTTCTTATACTGCAAGATTTATGAACTAAATTTGAAGTACCTATGCGAAAATATTAATAACATTGAGAAAATTAGCTATCGGCGGTTTTTAAAAATCGTCTGGTTCAATTAATATTCTCATTTTAATTATAAAACATTTTAGAAGATAAAAGAATTTTGGGCATTGTAATTTTCTATACAAAAGTAGTTTTAACATCAAAAATATTCGACATGAAAGTATTTTAATCCCGAGCAACGCAGGGCATAACAGCTAGTTAAATATAAAAGTGAAACGAAAATCGTCAAGTGTCTCAAAGGTTGCCATGATAACATTTTATTTTAGAATCTAGGAGAAGGTTGTCAGTTTTAATTTGGTTTTAAATAAAATAAAATCAGTTGAAAGCATAAATGTTGAAAGCAGACTTTCATTCAAATATTTCTTCTCTTTCCGTTTAATAGTGGGTGTTATTTACGAAAGAATTTATTCGTACGAAAAGAAACATATGAAAAGGTGTTGAGAAATATGGTGGATCAACACACAATGTTTGCTTTAACAACGTATTTTGAAATTGAGCACATGGATGAGAGGAGTTTTAGCACCCTAGAACAGACAGCAACAAATTTAAAATGGTTCTCTTTTGATATTTATTAAATATTATATTTGTTCAGCTGTGCGAAATTTTTCAGTTACTAAATTCTGGTTCTCAGTGTTTGAATAATATCTTTTTCAGCTGAAAAAGATATCAGTAAATTTATAAACATAAATGAATTTAGAAAAAGATCATATATGCATCTTACAGCATTTCTTAAATGCGATATTTGACGTATCTGATTCACATATAGAGATTAATTTGAAAAAGAACTTTGGCTATTTCCAAGTATGTTGTAGCTCTTTTACGTATTTTATAAAAAATTCATTTAATAATTATTCTAGGGAAATAATCTAATTGTGGATGAGTTTTTCTGAATGTGTTATCTTGGAATTTAATCTCACGTTTATAATCTAATATTGTCAATTCTTATGACTTCAAGTCGTATCTCAAACGCAATTGCGCAAGGCATCCAGCAACTAATGCACATTATGACACTCTGTGGTTTGACGTCACAGCCTTTTTCCGCCTGCAAAATATTCTAGGGATTACAAAATCAAGTTGGTTATTGGTAATTAACATATGTCAGCCGAACATGAATTGACTACACTAATATTTCCTTTAAAGAACTTACCATCTGAAGTTTATGAATTAGAATTTGTCTAGTTGAATAATGAAAAACTTGAGATCTAAAGAACAAGAAACAATTGAAAAACATTGTTCATTACGGGCCACCAGCTGGAATGCCAGTAGATGTCGCTGCCGTCACATGGAACTCCACAGAACAGGCAACGCAGATGCAGCTGAGAGACAGAACAAGTCAGGGTTGCCATCTTGGCCTTTTTAAGGCCAAATTATGGAAATTTGGCCTTTTTTCAGAGCCCTCGGCCTTAGGAATTTTCATTTGGCCTTAAATTTTAATTTGGCCTCTTTTGGTTTTATTTTCGTTAATGATTTTTAGAAAATTTTTAATTACTTATTCTAATGTTTTCGATAAATTTTTGATATTACACATTTCAAATGATATAGAATGAGCTGTCGAACGACGTATCTCCCGAATAGAACAAGGATGTTTTAAATTTCTTTCACCTAAATTTTTGCATAATAATAGAGCATTGCATATATGACTTTCAAGTGGGATTCGTTTTCATGACGGAGAGCCTCTTTTCTAATAGCAAATGAGGTTTTCAATCAATTTATCAAATTTGAAATTTTGGCCTTATTTTCAAGACGGTTTGGCTTTATTTTGCAGTTTTGATCTGGCTGTCCTGGAACGAGACATCGAGCGTTCGAGGAACGTCGAGCAATGAAGTCCGAACGAAGATGAGCTATTCCGATCATAAGAGGACCATACCTAATTAATAATTGTTTATAGCTTATTGTAAATAACGCTTCATAATTATAGTAATGTAATGTTCTTTAGCATAATAATATAGCAATTTAGTTAAACGAATCGACAAATTCACTTCTCTTAAATTCAAGTAAAGCCTGAGGATCTACACTATCGCCTTTTTCAGACCCACATTTCCTGAGATCCAACTAGTCTTTTGAGCATGATTTTTAAGTATGAGCAATATTGATGATATTGTTGTCACAGATTAGTCAAATTTACGAAAGAAGAATATGGTAATTTTTTTATATCCACCATTTTTTAAAGGGCCTTCGAATCTTACCCTTCCACTGAGCTTTGCATTTTCAGCGCCATAAATCAGCAAACGGATTCCGGTTCTCTTAATATGGGAGTTCATTTATAACTGTTATAAATTTCATTAGGGAACAAATATGTGTTTCGTATAGTTCTTTCTAAAGAGCATTGACAGCTTGCAGAAACTATCTGCCTTCTAAATTGTAACTGAGGGAGAAAGGTTTATATATTTGGAGGCATTATACTGAAATCTGTAGATCTTATAGTTCAACATAATACACGAAAGATGTTTCGCCTTTCAAAGCGAACTAAAATCTTTTGTAAATATATCCATGTGGGATAGACAATGTACTCCCGAAGACAGATGAAGACTCAGTTTGATATTTTAGATTAATCAGGCAAAACAAACCCTTATAACTACACAAACATTTAAGAAATGTAAAGTAAAATGGAATTCGGATTAGGAAATGAAGGGAAAAAGGAATTAAGAAAAGGAGAAAGGAATTAGGAATTCTATAAAGGGGATGCTCCTTACAGAATTAGGTCAAGGCATCACAGTTAGCATACATGAAATCTCTGAGGGAGTCGCTCATTCATTGCTTCGATTCCAGTAATAACTGCCGGAAACAGGAGAGACAGTTCTTCACGTCATGAGACATGTCGAAGTGTTGCCATCTGATATGACTAAACTTTGCTCTCAATATCTTTTTATTAAATTAGGACATTATTAACATGTTATCAAATTCATTTGTAGTTAATAGGTGATTTTCTATAATCAGAACTAAAGATTTCTGTTTAATCTCTTAATAATTAATCTCCTAAAAATAATTTTATCGAATCCTTTCTAACTCAATTTATTGCGTAACTTTAACAAAAAAGTAGAGCATTCTATTAAAACTAAAAATTCATATGGTTTTACACAACAGGTAAAAGAACTGTCCCGATTCAAAATATTTTTTCTTTAAAAAGTTGAAGAAATCACCAAAACATAGCTGGATAATCAAATTGACATCATTGAATTAATAAATCCTTGAATTTTAAACGGGTATGTTCTTTATAGAATTAAATTTTCTCCGTCGAACCTTGTAATTACAAAATAAAAACTGAAGAACTATCAATGCAGAAGATATTTTGAATTCTTCTACAAGATTCTTAATGATGCATATTGAAACACTGAATTACATAAATTCTAAGCAAAATCATTCTTGGCTTAAAAGTGATGAATGACATTCCTATGCCAATACATACGAAAAAGTCGTGACTAAAACACACACGAATACTTATTTCTCTGGCCAACCGTTCCACTCATTAAGAAATCCGCTTTTACATAAACCAGCATGGCATGCACGTGAAGTCAACCAACCATCAGATAAGTCAATTAAGTAAGATGGTGTCCCAGAGCTTCCCCATTGAAGCGCAAGCTAGCCTTCTTATTTTTGCCCATTTAATTAATTGACGGTTAAACGTGCTTCTGTTTCGCTTGCGAGTCCTGGCACAATCATGTGAGATGAATTCTCCGCCACATGCAAACTCTGCAGACGGGTGATTCCATTTTCACGGTCGAATTCAAGCAACAGATTAAGTGTGATAAAAGCATTCTTTAATTCGTGCTCGGTTTTTCGGCATTGTAATAATTTGGTTTACGTAATGAGTTTCGTGTTTATACAAAGCGATATGGATAAGATAGTTTCAGTAGCATAATGGTAGTATCTTTTAAGAACAGAGAAAATTCGGAAATATTTTGAACATTTTAAATATCTTTAAGAGAGAAGATGGCAGTCCTGTTTTAGTTCAGGTTATTTATTTTAAATTTTTTTATTTATTTATTTAAAATTTTATTTATTTAAAATTTTATTTATTTATTTAAAATTTATTTTATAAATTTTATTTATTTATTTATTCAAAATTTATTTTTTATTTTATTTATTTATTTAAAATTTATTTTATTTATTTATTTAAAATTGAAATTAAAATTATATTAGATTCACACTGATTTTTACTCGTGCATAACCCTCAGAATATGAAAGTTTTACCCGAAAAACCTATCTATATATCTTTTATTAGCATACAATTTTCGTTTATTTTCAATTTCGACCAACTAAGATACAATGATAGTAAATAATATATACTTTATCATACGAGAGAATCATGATGTAGTTAAAATGAGAAGAACTGGAAAAGGAGCCAGACTTTGCTTTTTATCAAATTATCCATGTTTCATTATTATAAATATCATTATTAATTGTTAATTTCATTATTATTAACATTATTACTGTTTTTTTTAATTTCATTATTCTAATATTATTCTATTATTTATTCATTGAGGTATTAAAGTCTTCATTCTAAGAATCGAAAATCTTCTTTCTACTTGATTAAACAAACTTTTAAAGAATAATTAAAAAGTTCTCATGTTCCCCAGAATTATTTCGCATACTTTTCTAATTTCTTTTGTCAAAGTTATCACCGATTTCGCAAAGAAAAAAAATGCATCATTATTTTTTGTGGAAGCTTCTGGAGCTGAAACAGCATGTAGAATAACGAGGTTTTCCTAGACCTCTACATCTGGCTCAACTTCAAAATCTTCCAATCGAAGAATTTTAACAAGGGTTTTATTTTCGGTCTTTACTACCGAGACATTTTTTTTATCTGTCATGTTTTCATGAGAAGAGAAGATGGATGCGGTTCTGCTCACGACTGATTACACAAAAATGTAATTGCTCTGGAAAGAATGAAATTACTTGGCTTGGAAGAAAATGATTCTTGCATAACTAATTTTTTTCTTATCCTAAGCAATTTATCCGAAATATAAGTGAATTAAATTTAAAATCTCAGTATCTGATAGAATATGAAGTTTCTTTTCATTTAAGATCTAGGGTTTTTTCATAATAGAACTTCGAAACAAAATTTAGACACTATACTTTTCCATTTGTCTTAGTCATACACTAGCTACAACATTTATGAGGCCAAATATTATTGAAGATAGTAGTAACCAAAGTTTTTCTTCAATTAATTTAACTATATACGAAGAAGTGTAAGGATCAACGTCATCGCTTATAGATACCCTGTACATACACTTTAAAAATGTACTGACACACACAACTCCCAAAACATAATAATATTATTTTCGATCGAATGTCATTAGAATAAAAATTTTATTTCTACTTAAGGGAAATAATACATACAGAGTAATCTCAATAACCAATTCTTTGTCGGATTTTTTTTTAGAATCTCCGACAAAATTATTATGTTTTCCATTGAAGGCGGGGGAAATCTCACCTCGAAAAGACGAAGAAAGTAGGACTATTTGCGCCATTTCGTAGCAATATTCAGAAATGCAAAAAATGATTGCGAAATATAACGAGACGTGTAAGTAGCGACGCATTCACTTTCAACGATGTATTTTTTCTCTTCGTCGTATGACATGCGACGCTGACCAAGCGGAGATTCAGACAACAGAAATCTTTCTCCCAAGGTACGTAAAATTAAGACAAATGAATTTTTAAAAATAATCTCAAACGACTCGCAGTTTTTGAGAAAAATGAGAATAGACGAAGATGACGTGACATCAGGTGCAAAATTAACGTTCTTAATTGGAATCATAGAAATCGGTAATGGAGTTAATTCGAATTCACAGGATTTTTTCTCACGGTTAGTGCTTCCGAGCCAATTTAGCTTCAGAATCTATTCCACACCTTTTGCGTTTGTTCCTTATAATATTACGACACAGTATAGGGAGGAGAAAATCCAATGAAAATTTCAAAAATATTATCGTCGTTCCAGCAGAAGTCACTGTACAAAACTATAGTTTCGAGATGTTCTAAATTTAAACTTAATTAATTTTGAGTTTTTATGATAAATAGTAAAAATAATTTCACAAATTTCTATCTCCTACAAATGTTTTACTGATGTGTAGATAACAGGTTTCTATCACGAAATAATTAATTTCAAATTCTAATTGACTGTAGTAGTCTGTCAAAAAGTTTTTGTGGACTTAGTGACTTCTTCTAGAATGGCAACATTATAATCTTTACATTTTTTCCACTGACTACAATATCGTTGAATGGCATTCATTCAACTATATTTCCTCATTGACAACTATATTTCCTCATTTATAAAAATAAGTGGCAGTTGAATTCACAGAAAGTCGATTTTTAGTACAATGATTGTTAAACTTCATTCAAATGGCTTATAGAACGTTTTATTCGAAGGAAAACCAAGACATTCGAAGAAACCTTGAGGCGGACTGAATTACTCAACTCTTTTTACCTGATATTTCTTTATAAAAAAGAAATTGTATTTACGAGTCAGAAAATTCAAATAGTTTTTTTTTGTCAATGGAAAAAAAAATGCTTCCAGGATGACAAAGAACTTTTACAGGAGTTAATAAAAGAACTTGGAAGAAGAAAAAGAAAAGCAGAAAGATGGATAAACGTTTCTGCATTTTCACATAAACGAAATATAAGTATTTTTCAAAATGTAAGCCCTTTCGTATTACTCAAAGTAGTTTCTTCCGGAATTCTCCATTATTTTTTTTCTTTTTTAAAAAAGATAAAATATAAGGTCATTACATATAAATTTCTACTTTTTCCCTTATAAGAGTATGAAACATCCATTCTATCTGACTTTGAGCGTCTATGTAATGTCTTTTAGCTTGCGAGGTCTCCGTTTTAACTCAGCCGTTCAGCATTTTGTCTGTCTGTAAATTTGTTTGTTACGCAAACACGGCCAAAAGCAATGTTCAAATTTCTTCGGATTTGCCACAAATATTCCTTGATGCAAAAAAGCGATATATATTTAAGGATTCTTATTTTTTGGATTCGTTTAAGAGGGTAGCCGATTAACTAATTTCAATGTATGGCGAGTTTGGCACCATAAAAATATTTGAATCATTTTGATAAAGGTTTTTGTGAATACTGATAATACCGTTTAATTCTAATTTTAATAATACGATAAAAACAGACATTTAATGGTAATTTTGTAAATACTGAGAAAACAGATATTTAATAGTCAATTTGTTAATATTGATGAAAGCAAATATTTGTGTAAATAATTCGCATAAAAAAAAGACAGAAATATCTATAGTATCCTTCACCGTATGAATACAATTGCATTTTTTCCCTTTTTCATTTACTTTGAGTTGTTTATTATTTAATAAATAGGTTAATAAACTTTTTTATTTCAAACTTGTGATATTTTAACTTATTAATTTTAATAGAAAATTTAAGCTCGAAATTTGTTTTTCAGTTCGTTTCCTTATTACATTTATAAAGATTCACATATATTCGACTGAACAATAAAATTATATTTTAGTGCAGAATCAAAATAATTTTCTTATCAATTTAAGAGAAAATATTTAACGATAGAACTAATATAAAAATAAGCACAATCGAATGTTATTTATTAGTATTTTTAAAGTTACTTAAAAACTAAAATCCATCCTTTTTGTTTTCTTTCCCTCGAAAAGATCAAAAGCTTTTACCTTGATACTTCTGACTATTGAAAAACGTTTTATCCATTGAAATACAAGAAGACACATGTAATCTGATGGAAATATATTGGCACAGTATTGTGGAAGAAACACTTCAACGTTTTAATCAAAGCCATTTATTGCGCACGTTAAAACAAAAATGTAAAACCATAGCTTCGGTCTGAAAACTAAACTCACAACCAGCCATCTATCAAGCAATATTCCATCATCACTGTTTTTCAACCGACCGACAGACGAATAACAAAAAACTTTTGCCCGACGTCACAACCAATGAAATGTTTTCAGCATATGACGTAGGATACGGACGTAAACAAAAGGTAGAAAAAATTTGCATGAAAAACATTGACTTGCCAACATAATCAAAACCGATTCAGTTGCCTCAGAAAACATTTTACTCTTTTTTGATGTTAAAAAGCAGAGTTCAGACTCTGATGTAGTAATAGGAAATGCGAAGACGAATAAAAAATCATTAATTCTATTATATCTATCTAAAGGTGCACTGTGATACTTTTAAATGGGATTACACTTATTGATACTCTTTAACAAATTCTATTATTTCAAGTTAACCGTGTCAAGGCTTAATAAAACATAAATCATGATCCCAAATAGGCTCGTACAGAATAATATCGAAATAATGGGATCACGGAAATTTTGAAAACACTTTCTTTCAGATTAATTTGTGACTTTCGATTTTCAATATCGTCTTTGCAGTCCTTCCTTCAGTTTAAACACATGGTAGGGAAACACTGCGCTCTGTAACTGCGCATGCGCGCAGACGAGATTCGGTGCTACAGAAAATTCCAGTTCTCCTTGCGTGGTAAGTTTCTCCTCAGGCAGAGAGACATAATCCTCGAACAGTGAAAAAATCGAATAAGTGGCTTAGCTTTCCGCCTCAGTTTTTCCCTGTTCACTTCTTTCATTTGTTACTTAAGGATGGTCAGCTTTTAACGTAAAATTGTCTTAGAGTTTTGATAGATTTAATGCAAAACAAAATAAATTTTCTAGATGAAATGCAGATAAAATAAATTAATGATTAATTTCACACAATGAAAAATGTGTGTGTGGGGGGGGGGGCACTGCCCTGAATTGCAACTGCAACATTAAGCGATATATTGTAAACAAACCATTATAAAATGTGCAAACATTTTTTAGACTAGTATGTAACGGATAATATTCTGAGACATTATAGTTTAGAAGCATTAACTAGCAACAAGAAGCTTATATTGAGCTATTAAATCTATTATTTCAACACTGAAATAAATCACACTTTCTCAAGTTTCACTGTTGTTGATTTGAATTCAGAGCAGTTTTCAGAAATTAATTTGAGCCCCCCAGTTTTAAACTGCTAACAAATTTTTGAAATGTATCCCAACTCTTCCATTAATTTTAAATTTTCAGAGATCTTACTGCAATAATAATTGTATTAGGTATTGTAATGAATAAAATGGACGGTGTTTCATAATAACTAATTTATACGTGCTGGATGATATCTTGAGTAACAGTATTTACTCCGATGCATTTTTGTACAGAAATTTTAAACTTTTCCCCCAGTGAGCCTACACACATTTTCAGTGAGCCTAATCCCATCAAAGGTAGCTTTAATTTCTATATGTGTATCATTTGCCGTAGTTTCAGATCTACTTTGTGCCGCAATGCAACTCTTCTAGCGTTCCTGCCACAATTGGAATGCGCCTGGAAGTCATTTTGTGCGAACGAGTCTGTAAGTTCTGCAATTCGTGCTTGATATCTACAATGATGTAAAACTGGCAATCTTTGAGCAGCATCTTCATATTTGGGAAGGAAAAAAAAATGCGCAACATCTAAATCCGGCGAATGTGGAAGCCATAACATGCTGTAGATGGTGAAAGTCTAATGCACGCTTACACCTGCGAACCGTTCGATAGTCATTCGTTGAAATTATTTTCATAGCGAACCGACCACGAATCACGGGAAAAGAGCGGAAGAACCACGAGCTATCGTTATCAATCGCTAATAAAGTAGGGGAGACCTTAGAAGCTCTAAAGTCGGGGTATTTTGTCTTGAATTTCTAGGTGAAACAAGGGATTCGACATTGCAGGTTCGTTGGAGGTTAGCAGGGGATACAAAAAAACATCCCGACGTGAACTCCGAATCCCTGTGTGTTCAACGAAAAAACTACATGATTTGTATCGCAGGTAACGGTTCGCGAACCGTTCATCCTGCTCTAAAAAACCCCGTCCCCACCTGGCTAGATTGCAGTGGCTTAATGGTAAGGTTTCTGCTTCGGAGCCGGAGAGTTCCAACTTAGAAACCCTCATGGCCGATTCCACTGAACATCCGCCGCGTACGTGGTCTGTTGCACGTTAAATCATACGTAGTGGCCAAGAGTCCTACCGCTAGTGTGATGCGGAAGTTAGAAGATAGATGCGAGCTCAGGTGTCATCCTGGTCGTTTGACCGCGGTTCAGGATTACGAGGTCCGTCCCAAAATAGCTCTCGTGTTGCTTCAAAAGGGATGTTAATATAACTAAAACTAAACCCAACTTGGCAGCCAGCCGCTCGCGAACTGCTCGGCTGACAAGTGTATACTTGCCATAATGGACAACGCGACCTGGAGAATAGGGTGCATTGGCATCTGGCGATTCTAATTCTTCATGTGTCGTATATCTGAAAAATTATTAAGCTTAATAAATCACCCAAATTAGTTTTTCTGGCAGCAAATGGCGCAGTAACCTGTTAGCATTTCCATTGCAAGGTGACCTCTTGGCCAATTCTACCCATTCAGCTAGTGTAGACATCAGTTTAGGTTGTTGAGGAATGGAAATACAAACTTGAGATTGCGCACATTTCATTTTGATATATTCACCATTTTATCCGAAGGTGGCTGTGGCTTAGCGGCTTCGGGCCGGAGACTTCCAACCCTCACGGCCGATTCCACTGAAGATCCGCCGTGTATGCGGGCATGTTGCACGTTAGATCACAGATGGGAGGTCAAACATCCTTCTCTGGTGTGGTACGGAAGTTAGGAGAGGGGTACCAGCTCAGGTGTCCGCCTCGTCATCTGAATGAGGTTTAAAATGACGAGTTTCGTCCCAAAATATCCCCCGTGTTACTTCAAAACAGGACGTTAATAGTTAATAGTAATAAAACTAAATCACTATTTTATGAGTGACGTATCCGCAAACTAACACATGCAAATGATGACGGTAGCCAGTACAACATCTCTCGTGAATTCGGAACGAATTACTTGGCATACTCCTAATCAAGACTGCAGGCCACTGTCGTCGCAGGTACAAACTTCTGTTCTCGTTTGTTGATGCTCTTTACTTATAGCCCTGGAACATTTTTAATGCATCTAAAGATTTCTTTCATTAAAAAAGCTAAATTTACTTAGAACTCCAGACAAGGAGTTCTTTCCTCGTTGTACTGATTATTAAACAGAAAAAACGTGAAAAGAGCTCAATATAAAGTTCTTGCCGTTTGGAGTTTTATTAAATATTTCGTAAAAAATATCATTTTAATTAAAACTTTCTTTTTAATTAGTGATATGTGCTTGCTGCTTCATTTGGCGCAATGTTAGTTCCTCTCATAGTTTGTAAAACATGAATTATCCCAAACAAGAAAAAAATCTTTGCACCAGGCAGAAAATGCAAGCAACAAGAAAAGTGTTTTATACATCAGTTTGTTTTTCATTAACTTTTTATTATCAAAGATAAAATTTATTTCATTTTTTTTTAACTCTGAAATGCAGCCACTTCATTTTTACTTGAACACTTTTACAAAGAATGCAAAGATAATTACTAAAATTTATACATGCACTACAATTTTTAAAAAAATCACTTAGATATTTAAATGGGTTTTAATCGCTTTAGACTTTCGAAAACCCAGAGTCTAAACACCTTGAGTCGAAAAAAATTATGTTAGGAGTAATATCTACATGTCTGTCTAAATCTTCGTGTGTATGTGATCTCTATGAATCAAAAGGGCAATGAGTTAAATAGTTGGTAAGTGATCTTTCTAATAATTTTTTTATCTGTATCAAATCCGTCATTTCTTGAGTATATTCTCGATTTTCATCACCGTTTTAAAAAAATTGTTAATATTTAGAAAGATTTTGTTTCGACATGTAAGTTGCTATTGAAGTGAAAATATTATATATATTTTTAATTATATAATTTATTTTCATTAGCGTTGCCATCCATTTGCAAAAAATAAATATTTTAATAGTAAGTTTATTTATCGTGCAATTATTACTTGTAGATTATATCCTAGTAGGTATCTGACTAGGTTGAAAACGCGATTTTCGAAGAAAAATTCAAAGCTTTTTTGTGATCTAAAAATAAAGAAGCAGCAGAAGATTCTAAAACGGTCTCTGATTTTATTCTCATTCGTTCAATATTTTATTTTTTGATATTTATTTGAACTAATGCGTTATTATATTTTTTTAATGCGCTTTCTGAAAAATGAAAATTTTACTAAATTTGGTCCACGAAAAACGTGATATCTCCAAAACAATTAATTAAAATTCGTTGTAATTTGGTAAACATGTGTAAAAAAGCTTTTCATGGTGTAAAATACCGCAGATTTTATGATAGCTTTATTTAGTCATGTTTTACAGTCACTTTCAGTTCGACACATAGGATAATTTTGGCGAAAAATCAATGACGCCAAGTTTAAATTTTCATAAAATATTTATTTATTAAGAGAAATGTTATCTTGCGGTCTATTGCATTCTAGATAGTTTGAGAAGTATGCATGCGAAATTAAAATTAAATGTGTCCATATTTTTTCAATTATGCTGTTTTTCTTAACATTGAAATTTTTGTTAAAATAATTGAAAAAAATAATTATTTTCAAAAACTACTGATGATATATGAATTTTTATTTCTAATTGTGACTATTTAAGCCTATTTTTGTTATTTAGTTCTGTGGGGTTTTTTTGTGTATGCCACTAACCTAGTTGGGTACCTTAGTGAAAAATTAAAATTGAAACTTCTAAAAATGTAGCAACGGACATATGCTTTTCCTTTTGACTTCTAACAGCAAATTTTATCTTTTTTTTAATTTCAATCTATCTACGATTCGATTTTTAATGCCAATTTTTATTTGCTGTCATTAAGTGTCAAAATAATCTTTCATAAAAGTAATTTTATTCATTACAATTAAAAGTTAATTATATTAGAATTGAACATTACGAAGGACTCCATATTGTAATCCGCGTTATCATATGAGAATTTACGATAAAATGGGAATTTCGATTTTTATTTTAAGAAATTTTACTTGGTAACTTTCAATAAAATATGTCCGCGTTAAAAGTTACAATGTGACGCAACATGTAAAATTTAATCCTTTTAAATAATATAAATATAAAACAAAAGCAAAAAAAGAGTATAGATAAGAATCAAAAGATTTAAATAATAACGATAACAATACACCTTTTTGCGTGCTCAACGCAACAGCATCAAGTGATTGCATCAACAAAAAATTACAACGATTAATATTAAAAAAACATAAAATATAATTTAGAATGTAAACGAAAAATATTCAAATTGGAAGGAATGAATGAGAACTTGAATGACGAACTTTCTCGACGACTACTCGCCATCGAAGTTCTAAAAATGGACAAAATTTTCTGTCAATTATAATTAATTAATTTATAGTTAATATCTTTTTTAATTTTGTTAATTATAACTGTTAATCCTTTTAATATGGTTAACATTTTATGCGTTAATTTTCTATGAAAGAAAATCACATACAACTTTAGTTAAACGGCTATATAAACAGCTTGACATCTATAACGTGCCTGCATGAAGGCATGGTATAATAGGTCTTTCAACAGATTACTCTAACTAATTGCAAGGATCATTATATTTCACATATTAGACGTGTAGTACGTGCTTCGTGTAATCAATAGACGTGAATAATATGCTACATATTAATAATGGGCTATAAATTCCATAACAAGGATTAAGTGGTCGTGTCAAATATAATAGTAAGGTTATCAAATTTTAAGTGATTAAGGGGTAATAATTATAAGAAATTTCAAAGCCTTATATTTAAGCATAATAGATATAATTATAGTCCCTTGATCGTTTAAAATTCGATGACAATGCTATTCTGCTTGACCTTACATTTAAGCATTTGGTTATTTGTATTTAAGCATAATAGACCAAATATAGTTTACGCAATTAAGCAAATGAATGCTTAGAGGCAAGTATGCAAAAAATGCATTGTTGCAGTTTCTCTGAAGCCCTAATGATTTTCGATGGTAAAGGCAGGTATGCTAGACAGGTGCATTAAGTGACGAAATTTATATATGAATTCAATTTTAATTTGAATATATTTAAATATCATATTTAAATTATATTTCATTATATTTAAATACACGTGTTTTATTTTGCCTTTTTACGACATTTTAGATTTTTATGCGTTTTGATTTTCCGGGTTGTTTTGTGATCGAACATTTTTTTAATGTTTTTTTAATTTTTGTACTCCGTTTTTGGCGCCGTGTTTGAATTTATTTTTATCTTAAGTGTTACAATTTACTTTTATCTCAAGTGTGTATTTACTTCTTTAAACTTTTAAACTCCTGGTATGCTTTTTTAGAAGCCTCGGTGCTTGCCTGTTTTGACTTTTTAACCCTTGCCTGTTTTGACTTTTTAACCCTTGCCTTTTGGAAATGGTCTTTTAATTTTTTTAAAAAAATATGACTTTTAGAATCATAGTGTGTTTTTTGTTTTTGTGACTATGTGTTTTCGTTTTTAATTATAT
Source organism: Araneus ventricosus (assembly GCA_013235015.1). Lineage (NCBI taxonomy): Eukaryota > Metazoa > Arthropoda > Arachnida > Araneae > Araneidae > Araneus > Araneus ventricosus. The sequence goes on along the minus strand of BGPR01026643.1, from coordinate 3,165 downwards.
ACGCGTTTGCAAAAGTTTTATGATTTTGTGTATTCTCTGTGTTCAACTTTTTGTTCTCTAGCCCATTTTTTACCACTATTATAGTTTTTTGTTCTTTGTGTGTTTATAGCACTCTGTAAATGGAGTTTACTCTGTAGTGTGCTTTTCTTTAAATGAATGAATTAATTAAATTTTGGTAGACATGAGTTTCAAATTTAAATTAAATTATTATGTATTTAATTTGTTATCTGATAATAATTTTTCAGAGTAAATCTCAACGTACAAAAACACATTAACGACAATTTTCTGAAAAGGTATCATTTTCCATTTATTAATTAACATATAAATAAAACTTACATGGGCTAGATGAAATCATATCTTTTCCTTTCGGAATACCGTCAGATAACTACAGTTCAGAACCCCTGTCCTAATTTCGTTATTTTAATATTAAAAATGAAAATTAAGTATAATTAAATGTGCAACAATAATATTATTTTATACTTTGGGAAGTCCATTAAATCTTGAAATGATTATATTTTACTAAATGAGTCATTCCAACAAACGAATATATCACAGTGGTTTATTTTTGGTTAGAGCTAACATTACAAAATCCTGATCTGACTTAATTTACAATTACATTGTATTTTCAGAAGAAAACTATATCTGATATTTAACTCAATACCTCAAATGTAACTTATCTTGCGACAGTAAATCCGGTTTTCATGTTGAAAATAAAAGAAAGCAGATTCTTATTCAACTGAAGTCAAGTTGTATTCGATTCAACCACAATGAAACGTTTCTTAAATGTTTGGAAGAAAAATTTAATAAATACATTTTCATGAATAGAAATAAGATTTTGATACTCCGCATTTATTTTTGTGGAAACCTAGAATATAAAGCATACCTTCTTAAGGCTTATGCGAACGACTGAAAGAATGGGATTGCGTATGCTGAAAAATATGATAAATTCCGATTGCTTCCAAAACAAGTCAAGATTTGTATTAGATGCATCGAAATCGTCTGCTGTGACAGGATTTAAAACTGTGATGCAGAAGTATAATTTTATGATTTTTAAAAAATATATATATCGAAATATTTCAGTAGAAGAAATTTAAAAAAGTTTTATTTTATTATTTCTTTTTTTACAAACTGTTAGTCATTGAGAAAGAATTTTATTAGATGATTACAATAGATTAGATTAGATTAGATTAGAATAGATTTGTATTAGATGCATCAAAATCGTCCGCTGTGACAGGATTTAAAACTATGATGCATGAAGTATAATTTTGTGGTTTTTTATAAAAATATATATCGAAAATCTTTCAGTAGAAGAAATTTTAAAAAGTTTTTATTTTATTACTTCTTTTTTTACAAACTGTGAGTCAGTGGGAAGGAAAATTGATGAAGTATTGCTCATATCCGATTGCACAAAATGCAATTTCGGAGTAATAAAACATAAAATTCAACTGTCTTGAAAAGATATTATTTCGTGTAATCTTGTATAAGGATTGATTTTGTATATCGATCAAATTTCATTGTATCCGATATCAGCTAGAAAATTACCGAATTGAAATCTTTACTTACAGTTCCTTTTCTTTTTCCATTTTCATTTTATTTTTTAAGAATATTGTTCATATTGATTCTTCGAAAGCAAAAATTAATCATTAAGGGAAAAGGAACACTGATTCTTACAAAATAAAAATAAACCTTTAATAAAATAAATATTATAAAATAAATAAAAATAGACAATATTAATTCTCAAATATGCAAGGTGTCCACTCTAAACTTGGCCCAAAAGCTAATTTATAAATCGTTAGGGATAGGCATATACTCCCAGGTGGAAAAATCCGTTAAATGACGCAAAGTATTATATTGTATGTTCTTTGAGTCAATAAATGTATTAAATTTATGAAACATTATTAAGTCTAAATACAGTCGCTAAGTCCTATTTTTCATATTTAGTAAAATATTCTTCACACATAAACATTTTAAACAAAAAATATCCTCTTTCTGCAACTGAAATTGATCGAGTTATGAAGCTTCGAATATCACTTCGACGATTGGAGACCATTTTAACGACCACCTCGAGAAACGATCCTTTAATCAACTAACAGCGCTTGCTCGACGCGGCCCGCCAAATTGTTTAAAATTATGAAATTCAATGCTCTATAATGTGGCCAGTTTTACTCGAAGAAAATTGGAACATTTTTGTTTAAAATATTAATTTGTTTAAAATATTAATCAATGCTTCATTACGCGGTCAGTTTTTCTCTAAGAAGATTGGAACGTTTTTGCTTAAAATATTAATTTGCTTAAAATATTAATCAATGCTCCATAACGCGGCCAGTTTTACTCGAAGAAAATTGGAACTTTTTTGTTTAAAATATAAATTTGCTTAAAATATTAATCAATGCTCCATAACGTGACCAGTTTTATTCGAAGAAGAGTGGAATTTTTTTGTTTAAAATATTAATCAATGCTCCAAAACGAGGCCAGTTTTACTCGAAGAAGAGTGGAACTTTTTGTTTAAAATATTAATTTGTCAAGAACATTTTACTTATTACGATAAAAATGATTGGGTGACTGTATAAAAATTTAGGCTTCATAATATATTAAGTAGTACGTTCATTAACTTAAAGAACTTAAATATAATTCTTTACATCATTTAAATAATTTTCCAACTGGAAATATATGCCTATCTCTAACGGTTTAGAAATTAGATACGGGGCCACTTTTAGAGTGGGCACCCTGCATATTTGAAAAAATCTTTTAACAAGTAACGATGCCTTTTCTTTGTCTATTCAGAAGTTAAAGAATAGCCTATTCTTCGCGAAAATTCTCTGTGAATATACAATCCGGTTTCTTAAAACAGACTTTTTAAACTTTCAGCACACGCAAACATTTTTGGAACATTAGCACACGCGCGGGGTAATTTTGAGCCCAAATTTTTAGACACTTTCACTTTATTTTATTGGCTATTTGTACAAAAATAATATACGATGAAAGCATAAGAACATTTTTTCGTAAAAAATACTTGTATTTATTACACAAATGCGATTTTTAATAAGGAAAAGGAAAGTTGAACTTATATCCTTTTTTCCTCCTTTCCTGTATTCTTTTCTTCTCCGTTGTGCGCGCTCGTACGCTTCCATAGCCATAACGTTAAATTAACCTGAAACGTTAGGC
>BGPR01026642.1:0-21364 GCA_013235015.1 Araneus ventricosus | reverse complement strand
GAATAAAAATTTATTTTTCTTCGAAAAGGCTTCATTAAAGTGTTTTCGCGATTTTTAGAATACACAACAGCTGCAGAAGTTGTGTAAATAACATTTTTAACATTGACAAAGCGCGCAATAGAAAAAGTCTGTTCTGTCTGAATGAAATTTCAAATTTATGAGCAATTTAAATGAACTTTAAATAAAGCAATTTTTCACAGTTCAGATATGAAATTTCATAAATCGGAATGATTGTTTCACAACGTTTGCTATCTGAACCGCAAATATAATAATAAATAAACTTACATAATTTTGTTGTATTCTAGGTAATCTCTTTATTCCAGAAGAAAATATCCCTAATGACGAAACTCGAAGAAATAAAAACTTTCTGTGAATTTATTTTATTTATTATAAATTAAATTTTCATTTTATTTTCATTATTTTTTATCTTTCTATTATTTTTCTCATTTCCAGTAATTATCTTATTTATTCAATATTCAGTCCAGCTGAAATCCTTGGAAAATATTCTCTCTTCTACTTTCTCGCCAACTTACACAATCCGCAAATTTTTTTTTTCTGTGTGTTTAGCTTTCTAGTAAACGAAAAGAATCGAGTAATCAGTTTAGAACTCTTTCTTTCACAAATTATTTAAAAATTTGATTGTAAATTTTTTCCTGTATTTTGACTTTAAATTTTTCGTTTAGAAATATAGGGGAAAGTGGGGTAAACCAGGTAGATAAGACGCGAAGGTCTGTTGGAGCTACACTATTCCACATAGAGTTTATAGAATTTTATTAAAATATTCATTATGTATCGGAGTATAATATATCATCCGTAAAAGTTGTAGTTTTATTACTATTTTATCAATGATTTTTTTATTAAAAAAAGTCAAGCCATCTGATTTTACCCCACTAGTTGGGTAAAACAGGATACACATGCTAACTTTATTGGAAATTAGGAAAACCTTACAAAAATCACACGTAAAGGAGTTCTCTTCTTCCTCCGTGGCACTGTAGCTTTCGTGCGCCCAGCTAAGACAGTTTCTACGTTGAACCCACCCCTCGTATTTATTTAAATTATAAAATAGGTCATTAAATTATAAATTATCAACGTCTGATGTGTTTTTATTGTCATCAGTGGAAGAATCATCGATACTATCTGACCCGGTCTTGCGCCATTTGGCGTACCCGGTTTTACCCCGATTGCAGAGGTTATTAAAAAGAAATAGAAACACGCAGTTATTGAACTAAATTCTCATTGTTTGACGGGGTATAAATCTTTAGTAAACATATAATAATCAGTGCTAAATATAGTTTTTGTAACTGTAATGTATATTAAATAAGGATAGTTTAAAAACCAACGAACATTAGAGAGTTGACGTTTTAAAACAAATACACCTTCACAGAAAAGGTGAATTCAACAGCAACAACACGTCCACTATGATCATTCCTTCTTCTTGATTAGTGGAGTATAATTCAGAATTTGTCCGCTAGAAAGGAACATTCATTGCGCCATAATCACGGTAACCGGTTCTACCCCACTCTCCCCTATGTATCATTTGGTTATCTCCATTTGCAGAAAAATTACTGATTTTGACAAAAAAAAAATACTAGGGATTATCTTTGCGTCGGCGCCATGTGGCAAAAATGACTAGAATTGGCTCATTTTGAAATTAAGAATGTGAATTTCGGTTCCCTTCTGTTCAATACTAATAATGTTGCACATCTTGAAAACTGCGATCGTGGCTAGGAACTAGTATCTGGTTGTATACTTCTATTGTGTTAACATTTGTTAGATTGTCTTGTTGAATGATCGATCGTCGTAAATGAATTTGATTTTGTGCTATTTCAAAGTCTCAATAATTTTAAATCACCCACCTTATCAAAAATGGTGCAAATAAATATATATATTATGAAAAATTATTACTGTAATTTTGCTTGTTAAACTTTTGTAGAGAATCATGTAAATCACACTATCAAGCATAATTCTAGTTTAATGATAACGGAAATTTCTACAATAAAATTATATTTCTCTCTAAGCAATTTATAGTTCAGCATTCACAAGTTTATGCCATTGTTGATGAAACTAGACGAAAATGTAAATTAATCCCAAAATGTGCTCACCAGTGAAAAACACTTCTCTCTAAGCATAATCTAATTTTGAGCACCTCGTAAATTTTCATATTTACACCGGAAAATACAAGGCAGGTGCAACTGAGAACCAGAGGTAACTGAGCCATTTCCAAAGAAATTTACACAGAATATCGCATGAATGATTGCCAGATGACAAAATCTGTTTAAATTATTCGTGTCATTGTTGTTCTTTGGTTGAGATGTTACTCACGATAAGTTAAAATTGAGACTATTCGTTTTAAAGGGAACGGTATTGCTTACCCTTACTTTAAAAAATCCATGCTATACATGGAACTGCTTCAGTAACAGCGATGTTTAATAGTAGCATCCTCTACTCCTTTCCCCGGTAGAGGAAAACAAGAACGGACAGGCCTTTCCTGCCTTGAAAACTTTCCTTTTTTGACTTGTAGATTCCATTTACCTGTGTGATTACGAACTCTTAACACGTTTGCAACCCTAGACCCCAATCGTATATGTACTAATCTCCGCGTCATGAAATTCATAATTTAGCTTCTTCTTTCTTCATTTCAGTAGGCAGCCTCTTCAAAATTTCTCTTCGTGCGATTTAAAAGAATGTTTCATAATAATAACAGCAGATGTTTATATACATTAAAACCAGATTTTCCCCACTTGAATGGGTTTTTTTGTAGAATTTACATATGTGAAGCCATTTTGAATTTTGTAAGAAGAAAAAGAGATGCCCACAGAGATGGATATCAAACCCGAAACATTAAATTTATGCATAACTGCATACTTACTGCAGTTATGTATTTTATGCAGTAAATTAATGAATAACAGCATTAATTTGCTGCATAAAAGGCAATCTTATATAAATCTGTGTTTTGATAAGTGTCTTTCGGTTCATACACAATTCGTCATTTTTTTATTTGGACCTTTCCTGTCTTTGCTTCCGCCAGGGTTTTTCTAAAATGTAAAAATTTCGGTTGGTTGTAAATGGATGAGAAAACAGGAACATTCATAAGAGCGGAAATTTTATTTTCAGCCATCGGATTACAAAGAGCATAATTTTCATTAACAATATTATTGTACAATTTAGCCTTTCTCAGGAACTGTTGGTATACTTAACCTGGAAAATAGAAAGTAAATTTAGTACAAATTTAAAGAAATCAAAATAAATTCAGAATTTAATTGTGGATTAATTTCTCTCACAAATTATATATGACAGGGATTCTTATATCTTTCCCAGTTGGGCTACAAATATTTTCTCCTACTTCAACTAAGCACGAAAAAGTTTTGCATACTCTGAAGTGTACTTATAAGTTGAAAAATAAAATAAGAAAATGAAGTATCTAATAATGAACAACAGTAAAAAAGTAAATTTAATGCTTTTATTTGTATTCAGAGGTATGCACCTCTGAAGTTAGTAAGAATCTCTTGCATTTATTCTTTCGATGAGGGACTATCCTGTGATTAACTTCTTAAAGCAGAGACTTTTAACATTTTAGCTTTTAACTTTCAATTCACGTTGATTTTGTTAAATCGCTTTCCCCCTTCCTATGAATTCTGAAATTTTAAATAACTGATATCGAAATACATTTTGTTTTACTAACACAATTATTTGTCCACACTTAAAACTGTATATAATTTTTATATCAACATATTGTATATTTCTTATTCTGGTACAATTTTTAATTTTCAACAGACGTATTTTAAATTTATTTACTGAATTTTCGTTCTGTTTTCTGGTCTTCTGGTCTCTTTCTTATATTGGGCGGGAGAGGAAGGGTGGGAACTGAATGTGAAATTCGGGGTTTTTAAATTGCTGCAAAACAAGCATGCGAAGCTTTGTCCACAAAGAATATTGCCACGTCTCAGTCGATTTACTAGTAGGTAACAAAATAACATTAAACTTTATTTACAGTATAGATATTTAATTATAAATTTAGTATGAAATAAAATAAGCCCATGAAGAGTAGGAACACCTAAAAATAATTAAAACAATCTGTAATCAACAGTCTGTAATTGTCTCTAGAGATTCGATATCATGAAATGTATTTCAAACTCACCAGGCGGCGTCACTCAATCTCCAGTTCATTATTCATTAAAATATAAGCACTTGTAGTTTCCAATCCAAGATACTAATAAAACCAAGTCAATTAATTCTTCTCTTCATTCACCATATATGGTCTCAATAAAATCCTTCCAATTTGCCAGGCACCCACCGTCACTTGGATAATGAAACCATACGGAGAAATCGGCCATTTAAAGGTTTTTACCAAACCAACCACTTCGTTTCTTGTTACCTTATTCTCAGCTCTCTTTTTTTCTTATCTCCACCCCTTTATATATCTCGGGGTCCAACTCCGTCCTTTTCCTTCCTGAATGGGATAGGGGCTCTGGTGTCTCTGGATTGTTCTCTACCTTTCTAAAGTTCAGGGGATACGTCGCTTTACTCGCGAGGATTAGAGGGTGGTGTCTTGATTCTTCTCGATCTATATAGAGTTCAATAGTGGCGCTGCTCTACTTCGCGAAGGTTTGGCGTTATTCACCACCATTCTGGAAATTTCTATTCCAGAGAATTCTTAAGTTCACTATGTAATTCACTGTGTTCTAATTCAAGAAAAATATTACACAACAATTTCTAGTGTTTTTTTTCTACTAATATCCGACGAATAAACGTTAAAATAGGCCGTTATCCCCCCAAAAAGCACTAACCGCAAAGCAAAAAAGACTTTTCTATAGGATTAAATATATTGTTTTATAAAGCAAAAAATGAGTGACGTCTCTTGAAGCTCCCCTGCCTTCGACTCTTGTCTAGCGTTCCACGGCCCACTAATACGCTGTCCGAGGCCCACAAGTGAGCCGGGGCTCATAGATTGGGAACTGCTGCTTTAGGCGATTCTTCGGTTTCAGAAAAAAATTGAGCCGTGTTAGAAAATATGGGAAAATTCGGTTATGAAATTATTTACTGATTTTAAACTATTCAAGCAGTGCGACCAGTTACTAGCAAGAACAGAAATAAGTCTCTTACGAGTAAACCAGTGAGAAGTTTTCGCACATTCTTTCTTTGCATCATACAAGATGACACAAATTCTCTGATGGTTAAATTTTTCTTTTCACTTAAAGTTTAAATGAATAATATCTTTTAACGAAACTGAGTAAACTAATCTAGAAGTCGGTAAAAATGTCTATCCAGCAATACCTTATTCATTGCTGTAGGCTTTGCATCAGCTGAGAAAAAGGGATGTTGACAACAAGAATAATGTATAGGATAAGATTCAATATTGCTGACATTCACACCTGTCTGTTTTAAATATAAATGCCATTGGGGACAATTCTTCAAAAGAAGAAAAGATGATGTCAAAGAACAGCCATAATGTATGGATGACAGCACTAATTATAGTATTACTTTTGTTTAATTTTATACTATACTGTACCACGATATATATCTGAGTTTCGATCAAATGTCCTTAGGTTCATGTAAATTTAGCCTTTGTTAATTCGGCCTTCCTCTTTTAGTTTTTAGGCCAGTCTTTGAATCCAAACGGTTTCGCATGCAAGAAATCTTTAATCAGAATGTTTAAATTGCATTAGTACGACATATTTGTCTACACCTTAATCTTTATACCCAGAGCAAGACTTTCTACAAAGTAAGAGAGATGATAACACTCTAAAATTATGATAACACTCTAATGTTAGGAAGAAGTCATTAAAATTTTCATAAATCTTGTTTATTTCATTTATTTATATTACAAACTTCTTTATATTTATAGTACATTATAAGCTTGTTATTTTTAATTTATTTTTATTCGTGAAATGAATTTCGGTGTGTATAAACATTTACTTTTTTTCTGTCTACTTGGACTTTTTTCCTGCACATTAACCTTTGAGTGTAACATGCTTGTTACAGGACATTTTAGCCATTCTTGAGCGAATGAATAAATTAATGATCTATATTTTCTTCCAACAAAATTCAATACAATGATATATCGTATATAAGAAATCGGCCTAGAATCCCCCCCCCACATACGCGCACAAAGTCTAAGAGGTTCAGAGGTTCCGGGTTCCTGCATAAATTCTGCCAAAGATTCATGGTATGCACAGGAATCGTGCCCAATAAACCAACTTAGGCTGAAACATCATTACGTAGGTGTAATTTAATTATTGCAGTATAAGGTTCCACTGAGATGTCGCCATTATCATCCGAACACAATTCAGAATTCGTAACCCCCTTCTAGCTCATGATGAATAATCAGTGGCGAATCTAGGGGGCGCTATCGGGCTGCAGCCCCCCACCCCCGAGCTAAGTCAGAAATATCGATTTTATTTAAAGTTACTTCAACTGTTTGTTCTTAATTTCCCTTTTTAAAAAAATAATAAAAACGTGACAACATTGCTTTCTGTCTTGACAGGCAACCCTAGTCGCAATCTCTGAGCGCGAGGTCGTGCTTTTCGGCGCTCCGCAGTCTTTTTCAGTTAAACCTTTATAACTTTGCAACAGTTTCACCAAATATCAAAATTTTAACTTGTGTGTGTGCCTACAGTGGTGTTCTTCCAAATTTGTAAGTAGACCAGAGGTCTACTTACAAATTTGGATTACGCGAATAATAATTCCGGACATTATCCCATCTTCAACTGCAAATTCTCTGCCGGATAGTCATCATCTAGAGATGTCCGGCTAACTCGCACGGAGTTGGCCAGGGTAAGTGCCCTGTTTATCTTATCCCTTACACATCTAGTGCATACCATGTAGAGCTTTTTCCTATTTTTAGTTTGTGTGTACTATTTTTTGTTGTTTTTTAAAGTTTTTTTAAAATTTTATGTTTGCTCAGGCTTAACTTCCGATTCTCTTTCTACCTTTGTGTTTGCAACCCCATAACTTTTGTTCTTACTTTTCCTCTTCAAAAATCCTTTAATAGATTTTGTATTAACCTTTCCTAATTCGAATTCTCTTTGAATTTTTTTGTCTATTTCTAAAACTAAAAAAGTTATTTAATCTTTTATCTCGATAGCGGAAATTCTGTCTCTTTTTGGCAATTTCAGTAAACATCATTTTTAAAAATTTTATATCTAGATAAATTGTTTTAATTTAAATCTAATTTGAAACTTCTTACCCATCATTTAGACGTTTTTCTTTCCTTTAAAATTTATTTCAATCCTCTATCTTTATTCTTTCTATTTTTAATAAATTTTCTAAACATCCTTCTAAAGAAGCCCCTTCTCCGTTTTCCGTTGTAAACGCGAAGTTACAAGACTGATGTCGGTAATGATAACTCGAGTTATTTTTCCATGTTAATTGTTTCATTTCTTAATTGCTCTCTTAATCATCTCTATTTATTTTTTGGGGGTGGAACCTGGTATAATCTGTTACTACAAAAAATCCTCATTCATTCTGTACAACTGTCATTTTCATAGCTTTTATATATCTTGTTTTAACATAGTGTTTTAATTTCTTATATTTTTCTGTTATATAATTTTATTTGTAAAATTCGCCATTCTTTTCTGTCCGCCATGTTATGCTCAGCGAGTTGTTGTTTGGCCCAGACAGGGAGGCGCCCAGCTTCCTCTGGTTAATAGCTTAGTCACTGTTGCCACTTAATTCAAATCGTTATAAATTTCTTTGTAATCATCATCATCAGCGCTAAAACATCTGATTTAATATTATCAACCTGGCAATATACTCAGTATTCCTAATAAATTTATATTTAGATATCTGGCAACATACTATTTCAAAATATTAGAAATTTCCTTCTTCCCCCTCTGGTCTGAATAGCGGCTGTGTGGACGTGCATGGCGCTTGATTACGTAACATTTTAATAACCATTAATTAACTTTTAATGAGGGGCATGTAAATTATGCTTCCCCTTTCATTCTAACATTGTTTTCTTTTCTTTTCTTATGCTGTTAGTATTTGTTTCCATAGTAACCATGTGCATCTCTTTGAGTGTAGTTGGTATTTCTTTACTGTAATTATCCCTGATTAGTTTTCATATTTTTATTTTTAATTAATTTACTTTTATTCTGGGGTTCACTAATTTTTGTAATTAGGTCCTCCCTAAGGTAATTTACCTTTCTGAATTTTTATTATTTTTTATTGTTTTCCTTTCCCCCTCTTTTCACCCCCTATTTATTTTCACTTTTTCCCCCATTTCTCTCATTCTTTTAACCCTAGGGCATTCTATTTTGGTACAAGGGTAGCCTGGTACCTTCTCTAAAATTTTCATTTCTTAATTATCACTCTTTTAAAAGTTATTAACAAATTTAATTAAAATAACTAACTCAAATTTGTAAGTGTTTTTTTCTAATGGGTTTTTAACATGGGTTTTTCTTTAGCTTATATCTTTTTTCCTATTTGTACTAGGGTTCCCATTTTTGGTTTGTAGTATGTTCCCCTCACTCCTATTCCTACATAAAATTTTCACACACCCCCCCCCCTCTTTCTTTTCCTTCCTCCTTTTCCAGCTAATGTACAAGGCATCACTCCACCTCACCGAACATGGTTTTAAATCTTTCATTTTTGTATAGCATATGCTCTCACTTTCTGTTCTTTCTTTCTCACTCTGTTTTTTTTAAAAAAAGCTCTGCATGGTGTGCGCGGCGGTGCGGATTGCGGGGTAACTGCTCTGGCTTTCTCTAGTTTTTTATCAGTTTCTTGAACACAAAAACAATTCGTAATAATGTCACAAAGACGCCAGAGTATTAGAAAAAATCTCCATAATGAGAAATATCATGAACATGGATGGAAGGGAGCATGGATAATAACTCAGGGGGATCCCAAAAAGGCAAATTTAATCAAAGAAGCCGTCGTACTCAGAATACTCAACCTTCCCTCTCGCCAATTAGGAAACCCGAAAATACGAAGCACAAAATGTGTAGAGACGCCACAGTGGACGGAGTTTCTGGCTTCTTTACCCCTGATGGCAACTTTCATCCATATAAGCCCACTCCAACACTTGATTTAAATATGGATCTCAATGAGCACCTAAGTAACTCTTCACAATTGGACAGTACAAAATCGCCAACACCAGATCCATCGTCAAATAGTATTCAGGAGCACCTTCTCCCCTCTTCTCCACTGGGCACTTCTCATTTGCATATCCAGGAATCCTCATCTTTCTAGAACCCTCTTCCAGCTTCTGTATCCCCTCAGGGAGGACTTACAACATTAACAAAAAGTATCACTTTCTCTCCTGATCAAATTCAGCCTTTGGCTACAGATAAAATAGAAGCCCAAAATTCATTAATGGACAATGGTAATACCATTATTTATTATTCAACGCCTTCCTCAGAGAAATCTGTGCCTTCTTCCAGATTCGAAACAACTCCACTAAATAAGCAAGGCTCCATTCATGACTTGGTTCAAAGGGAAGAGGAGGATACGACAACTGATTTAGAGGTGGTATACACATCGATAAAATCAACATCGGCAACGACTTTCAAGTCGCCCCAATCTACAAAAGGAATCCTGGAGATTTACTCTTCACTGGATGGTCAAGAAAGGGTGGAATTCATGGAGACTCTGAATGCAAGAGAACTACAGGCCCTGTGCAACATGCTGAAATATACCCCAAAGGAATTACAAGAATGGGAGCAACTGTTTAAAACTCCTTCAGAAGCCAACAGAGCAACACTTGCACCAAATCACTCACAAGAACCGTCCCCTTCAAACTCGTCACTTCTGCAGAACATCTCATCTAACACAGAAAAGGAAGCCCTCAATAAATCCATTCATCATCTAAGGAAGATCATCCACTCAAAGGACCCAATAACCATGGTCCCAGCTCCACTTAGAGCCAAAGCGGAAGAGTACTTCACTTCAATAGAATCGCAATTCAACAGGCTACTAACAGCAATAGAAGATCGTCAGGTAAATATCACCACCTCTCAAGATAAACCATCCCAGGCAGTCCCTCCTTCTCTAAATTCTGTTGTGGGCTCAAACAGCAACAAGACATCACCTCTTCATCAACAAGAAACTTGCAGTAATCTTCCACTTCAGCAGCGTCATCAGAGTCGCCCTCCTACACTCCTTCTCTATCCTTCGGGAAATCCAATAGAAGAAAAAGTAGACCTTTCCAATCTGCTGTTATCAAGTCTTCCAAAATCATTGGCAAAAATTGTTAACATCAAAAACATAAAATCAGATGGTCTGGCAATTTCTCTGGCCTCGAGTAAGGTTACGGTAATCTTTAATACAGAAATCTCTAACATAGAATCACTAAAGACAAAGATATCTATCAAAACCCCAAAGAAAAGGCACCCAAGTGTTATAATCTATAATGTTCATGTTGATGTATCAGAGTCAGAAATTCAAGAAACCTTAAGAAATCACATGCTTATTGATACGGAACTAAAACACCGTTTCAAGTTTAGGGGGAAAAGTCCAAACCATCAAAATTGGGTCTTTGCGACCCCATCTGCAGAATTTTCATCTTTGGTAAAATTCAATAAAATCCCAATACGCTGGCAAATGCACAGACTGGGGGAATTTTATCATTACAAGTTGTGCAACTACTGTCAATCATTTGGTCACACAACCAAGGATTGTACATTTTCTACCCCCAGCTGTGGTCATTGCGCTGGCCATCATATGACCAGAGACTGCAGCCACGAATTCATCACTTGTGTTAATTGTTTCATCAGCAACCAAAATTACGGTACCAATCTCCCAACCCGGCACCACACAAGACATTCTTCTTGCCCCTGCCTTCAAAAAGAAATTAAAAAGTATATCACAACACGAGACTATGCTTAGATAGCACCTGGTGAAGTATAAACATTATTAAAAAACATTATATATATTGTGAATTATTGTAGCAACGAGATACTTAAAGTCCCATCATATTTATTTTAATCAGCATTGTCATTGAAATGTATATGCATTTGGCACCCATCATTTTGATGGGTGTCTGAAATAGTCTGAGTCTTCTATTTATTTTAGATTGAGCCACACCCTTTTGTTTTTGTAGATTGTTTAAACACTTCATTTGAAATTGGGACTAAGTGCTTTCCACATTAATAACGTGCTTTTTACTTGTATAACCTGTTATATTGCATTAACATATTCTTGTAGTCACAGAAGATTGCATCTATGGGCGTCTCCTCTTGGTTTTATATCAAATGTAATTAACAAAGCCTAGTATAAAATTGAGCATATCACATCATAGAAACATTTCTTTTAACAATAAGTTGTTTGTACATAGTTTCTTAACTTTCTTTTCTTTTTTTTTTAATTTTTTCAATGTTTCAACAATTGCAATTATTAATCCTTACACCAGTTCAATACAATCAAGTGTTTTTTAAATTCTTTTTCTTTATGCTGTATTTTTTATATGCCTAATTGAATCAAAAAATAATTAAATATTATGTTAAACCATTTTCTGAGAACGGGCCTCAAATCTGTAGGAGGCCCGCATCTATATTCATCAATGTACAACATCTGTAAATAATTCTCTGTCATTGTAAAATTGTATTTGTATATGATGTATTTTTTTTTTTTGTTTTTCTCTTAATAAAGTTGTTCGGGGGGCGGCTCCCTGGTGCGGGGTCTCATTGGCTCCGTGGGAGGTGGGGGTTTGTATCTTCCGTCCCATGTCCATCCAACCGGTACGGGTAACGTAATGGTATTAGGCACGGGGATATGGGGCGGCGTTCTGTCATGACAGGCTCGAAAATTTTCCTACTTTTCTAGTCATTCCACTTGCACTTGTAACGTTGACGTGGTCGAAGACATTTTTTTGGCTAGTTACTTCATTTTTATTAAATTATCACAAGTATTGTAGCGTTTTTCATTATTTTTATTGTCAGGTGAGTAAAGTTAGTGTTTTGGTTTACATAAGCCGTGAGGTTTGAAATTCGCCACGACGATACACAATTTTTATGACCTCAGCCCCTCCCAGATCCTGGATACGCCACTGTGAATAATAGTTATTTTTATGAAATAATCGAAGTTATATTAGTGTCGAGAGTTAGTTGTAGACGGTTAAAATTCAATAACATTAGGTAATAAAAATATTCATAATACAGGGTGAGCAAAAAAGCCTTCCCCTGATTACAAAATTTCATTGAGTTAAAACTATTTATTATATACTTAGGCATATGCTTATTTTTATAAATTGTAAATACCTTAAGAGGAGTCAGTACCCGATATACTCTCCAAAATTCGATTTTTTTTATTTTTATATATGTGAAATTATTTCAAGATCTTTCTAACGATATAAGTCTTTTGCTCATGTTCATATTAGAAGTAAGTTAAAATAAACTTTTAAAAAATGTAAACAAATTAGTGTAACACATGATTTTTACCTTTAATTTGAATTATCTCAAAATGGTATTTTTGAAACTGCGTGTATCTTTTTCTCAAAATCTACTTTATATATACTCTTGAAATTTTTACCACCTATTCTATATATACAAATGTATATACTGATGTGAAGTTTTTTGTGATATTCCAAAAATATTTCTTAATAGTGCTGATCTCGTGTTAGAAAACGGCATGTTTTGAAAAATTCAGTGACATTAAGTTAAAACAATTTTTTTAAAACCCCAAGCTCTATTTGTGCTAGATTTTCACCTCAGTATAGAGATAAATGACTACTTAAACTGTATAAAAGATTTCAAACATGTATCTTTAAAAGACTGTGAGAAAAGGTACATAGAAAGTGGTCAATTTAACACTGGAGGTATAGGAGTACTGCCTCCCCTTAAAATATTCATAATACAGGGTGAGAAAAAAAACCTTTTCTTTGATTACAAAATTTCATTGAGCTAAAACTATTATACTACTTAGACGTATGCTTATTTTTATAAATTGTAAATACTTTAGTTAGGCTTGTAATAAAGCCAAATACCTGACTGAATACCAAAAACCTATATGGGATTGGTTCATGACTACTTTATTGGACTCGACATTTTTGCTATTATTATTACCCACTTTTTTAGTAGTTGAAAAGCTTTAAATTCTTTATCAGTTGCTTCAACAGGATGCGGGAAGAGAATCTTTTAAGCAGATGAATTTGCATTTTACGTCACAACTGCAAGAAATACAATTAAACACGATGGGTTATTTATCGTATTATTCTATATCAGTTTTTACTCGCATTTCTTGAAGTTCCAGCCGAAAGCCACATCCTCTTAATTCCATATCTTGATACGGATAGATTGGACGCGTTAGTTCCTAGATCGCCTAATCTACGCTATCTCATTATTTTTCTGAGGGGAATTAAAAAATGACTTGAACTAGATGCCTATGGGTTTCGCTGAAATTCTTATTGCACACCTTTTGTCGTCATATCATTTAATGTATGCGAAGAACCCAGTGATTACCAGTCCATATATCAATAATTAATTAGCTGATAACGCACATGTATCACATTAATGCTTACAGGTTGGCATACTATCTATAAATCGCTACATCCGCGGTGCAAAAATCGTTCGAAACGCCCTGACAGGCAAACAGTTGAACCTATAGCTACCAAGTTTAGCACATATATTCTTCTTGATAGCAGGTGCTCACTAAGGAAAAGTTTCTCAAAATTTAAATTTATTTTTAATTAATTGAAAATTAATCGGAATTTTGACGTTTTTGCTCGATAACTCCTGAGAATATTACTGCAATAAAGACATTTTTACCACTTTCAAATTCAAAAAATTAGTTTTTCAATTATTTTATTAACGAGCATTTTTTCTTTCATTAATTTCAATAAATTTCCAAAATCCGTTCAAACAAATTTTGAACAATGCTTTTTCTTTATATAAACGCGTGCAACGAGATAAGAAGGCTATGAATAATCAATATGAATATTTTAATAGATCTCGTGCGACTAAGCAAAAAATAAATATTAGACATTTCAGTTTATGCCCCCATGTAGCATATACATAACTTTTAATATTCAAAAATTGAATTGTTCACTGAAGAAAATTAAGTGATAGGTTTTAGGAAGAAATCTCCAGGATATCGTTCAGAAATACAGTCAGTTAATTTTCAGAACATATAAATGGGGCAATGGAATTCAGATACGAAATAATTTTTCGTAATACCGCCATTTTTTTAAATGTTGAGGTTTTGAAAAACTTTTTGTATATATATTTTTGAAAATTATTCAACGAATAAATCCTAAAGATAAATGTGCCGTTTCGATCTGACAATTTATATACTCAAATTAAATCAAAGTAGACGATTGCTTTTAAACTCAGCACGAGTCCATTTTCGAATAGCCCCCCTTAACAATCAAATTGTCCCTGGTAAGACGCGGGCCCCACGTTGGAAAAAATTACTTTGGCGTATTTCATAACATTGGATGTTTTTCTGACACCATAGGTTTTTAGGCTGTCATTCTTTCTCTAAATTACAACATGCATCTTGCAAAAATATTTCAAAACGCTCTATAGGGACCGTTGGACTTAAAGATGCCGATTTTCACACGTAGTACTTCTAGGATAGTAAAGCTTTGTTCCAACAGGGAGTGGCTTGGACAAAGTTCGAGGTTCGAACTTGTGGTCGGTGGAATTCGAACAGTCGCGCTGTTCCTACGGCGCGTGGCTTTGCAAATATCTCGGCAGCGCTCGAGTGAACGGATGCAATGGTGCCGTAAGGTCCTTTGATGCGCGAGCTATTTATCGCCACAACGCGGGAAACCACAGATGCACTGACAAGCCCACGAGGCACATCGATTCTTCCCGTTCGAACGATACGGAATAAAGCGAACCGAGGACGAAAATCGTGGAAAGACAGGCTGTTGGAACGAAGTTTTTACTGCGTTATATAAAAATAGTTATCCGCAGAATGTAATAGCTGATTTAATCAGTAATTTTGCTTGCTAAACCTCTGTAGTGTATCAAGTAAATCACACAACCAATCATTACTTTCGATTAATGATAAGGGAATTTCTATAAACTGTAGTTCTGTGAACAGTAAACATCTCTCCCCCCCTCCTTCAAAAAGAAAAAAATAGTTAAAACCTAAGGTCTGTTCCTTATCTTTTGTTTCCATTTATTTTGAAGACAATATTGTTCAAAGGGACACCATATATCACAACTTGTCGCTCATGAAGGAACTTCTTTGCTTCTATATTACACTATCTAAAAAAGCAATAATTACTATCTTAAACCAGGCAATGTACAATATTGCACGCTTATATTTTACACTTATTTTAATCTCTGTATTTACAAAATAAATACATTTAGTTATTAAGGAAGTTACATCAAAAATATACCGGAACAAAGTTGGCGAAAATTTTAAGCTCGACAGTTTACGTAATATTCAAATTTTTATAACATTAATCGTTTGGATACAATCGCTGAAAAGCCATACTTTCGAGAGAAGAGGAAAAAGCAGAATAGATAGAACTAAACAGGAATAGCAACTTTCAGCATGGAACTATGATTTTATCTCTTTTTTTAGGATGTTAATTACTTACACAAATCTTTGATTTCATCGAACTTCCTTGTACATCATGAAAACTACGACTGTGGCTGACAACATGCGATTCTGGTTGCGAACGTCTGTTGTGATAACATTTGTTAAATCGTCCTGTGGCCTGTTCAAACGTCGTAAATAAATCCAATTTCTCGCCTTTTCCAAGGGTGATACGTTACAAATCTTCGAGCACATCAAAGATTTTAATTATAAACATGATGCGATATCTTATGTAAAATTATAAATGTAATTCTACTTTTTAAATCTCTGCAGTTTATCAAGTAAATCACACAATCAATCATGACTCTCGATTAACGGCAAGAAAATTTCTATAGTTAATAGTTCTATGCTCAGTAGATATCGCCATCCCCTCAAGAAGATGGGACAAAAAAATCAACGATCAATTTTTCAATGCAATCTTTAAAGGTTTATCTAATGTTGCTATTTAATTTGAGGATAATATTGTTCAAGAGACACCAGATTGTCTCTCGATTTGTCTCTCGAGAAGGACCTTCTTTGTCCCCATATATGCACTATCTTACAAAGCTTATTTCTTCGCTTAACAAGCAACACCACCTATCTCAATTTTTTGAAATTTCAAAGAGGAAGGAAAAAGTCAATTTTTCTCAACCAATAACGAATATTTCTGCATGTTTTTAGCATCTTATATGAACATGTGACAGCATGTTACTACCAGATGTGAAAAACAATTCAGAAATATTCTTTGTTGGTAGCGGAAAAATAAGTATTTTCTTCCTCTTCGAAATTTCCAAAAATTGAGATAAGTGGTGTTGCGCGTTAAAGGACGATTTGCAATCTTAAACCAGTCAATGTACAATATTGTACGCTTATATTATACACAGATTTTAATCCCTGCATTTACAAAATAAATACATTAACTTATTACTGAAGTTATATCAAAAATTTATCGGAACTAAGGTGCCGAAAATTTTACGATCTACAGTTTACGTAATATTCAAATTTTTATAGCATTAATCGTTCGGATACAATCGCTGCAAAACCATACTTTTAAGAGAAGAGAGAAAAAAAGATGAGATGGAACACTGAACAGGAATAGCAATTCTCAGCATGGAACTATGATTTTATCTCTCTTTTTGAGGATGTTAATTATTTACACAAATCTTTGATTTCCTCGAACTTCCTTGGAACCCTGCGACCATGGCTGACAACATGCGATTCTGGTTGCGTACGTCTGTCGTGATAACATTTGCTAAATCGTCTTGTAAACTGTTAAAACGTCGTAAATAAATTTGATTTCGTGCTATTTCAAAGTCTGACACATTCTAAATAACCCTACCTTATCAGAAATTTTACAACTAAATACAATATTTTGTGAAAAGTTATAAATGTGATTTCGATTGCTAAGTCTCTGTAGTGAATCATGTAAATCACACAATCTAACATGATTCTGGCTTAACTAGAAAGGAATTTATGCATTAAAATTGTATTTCTGTCTAAGCAATTTGTGGTACAGCAATCATAAAGTTATGCCAATAGTGATGAAACTAATCAAAAATGTAAATTAATCCCAAAATGTGTTCAGCAGTGAAGAACAGTTCTTCCTAAGTGTGAAACTCTCCCTTCTTCGTGGGGTTTCTTTTATGTGAGTGATAGAGACAAATAAAGACCAATGATTTTTATCCCAGTTATTTATTGACTTCGCTACGGGATACAGACAATGTACACACAACAATGATGAAATATTTACACGATGAAACGAAATATCAAATGCTCACCCGCTCAGTTACATTTCGAGCTGTGAGTTTAATATCAAAACACTATTGACACTTTATGTAAAACATCCACCGGCTAAAACTCTAGCCCCGCCACTCGCAAAACCCATCTGGCTCGCGTCAAGGAACTTCCCTGTTCTTGCCTTACGTCAACACTCGACGGCTGCCAGCGCTCCGTTGTTCCGCAGCGCCCTCACACGCCGCCGCCAAGAGAAAAACGGATCTGCAATGAGTTTTTCTCTGACAATATTTACACATATAATAATCAAAAAATGTTAAACTGCAAGATGACAATAGATTTTAACAAGATTGTTATCATTTAGTTTGCAGACGAGATAAAGCATCAGCATCCTGGTTTAAGATTCCAGGGCGATGAGTGATCTTATAACTCCTTCGTTGTAAGGCTAATGCCCATCTATTTAATTTAGGGCTTTTTGGAGTTTTTTGATTAAGTATTTTAGAGGATTATGATCCGTTTCAATTTCTACAGTAGTCCCATGCAATCATTTATCAAACTTTTTAAATCCGAATAATATGGCATACGCTTCCTTTTCATTAGTTGCCCAGTTTCTTTGAGTTTGATTGAATTTTTGACTCACGAACGCAATTGGTCTATAATCCTTTTTTCATTTTTCTGAGTTAGACAATACCTAACTGCATAGTCTGATGCATTTGCATGAATTTCAAAGGATTTGCCAAAATCAGGGGCATTTAAAGCCGTAGCCTCACACAGAGCTTTTTTCAACCTGCAAAATGATTCCTCCTCGCGTTTTCCCCATTTTACATCTCCTGATTTTTTTCCCTTGGTTAGTTCAGTTAAAGGGGTTGCAAATTCTCCATAGTTAGGAATATACGCTCGATAAAATCCCATTAAGCCTAGGACCGATCTTACATCCTTTTCGTCTTTGGCCTTTCTAGCCGTTTTATTGCCGCAATTTTTACCTCATCTGGGGCATGCTTACCACCACCTATTTTATGACCTAAAAATTGCAATTCTTTGGCTGCAAAAGTACATTTTCTTAATTTTACTGAAAATCCCGTATTTTCCCATTCTTGCAGTATATTCCCCAAATGGATTAAATGTTCATCCCATGTTTTAGAATATACTATAATGTCGTCGATGTAAGCCTGAGCATAACTAGAATGACTTCGAAGAACATTATTCATTATTTTCTGAAATGTACCCGAGGCTCCTGATAAACCAAAAGGCATAACTTTCCACTGATGTACCCCGTTATGCGTAGAGAAAGCTGTTAAAATTCTGTTTTCATCATGCATTTTAATTTGATAATATCCCTTTAACAAATCTAGACATGACAACCATTGAGCCATCCCCGCAGTAAAAATCAATTCCTGCGTGTCTTTCATGGGATAATTAGGAACCTATGTCACTGCGTTAAGGGCTCTGTAGTCTATACACATTCGAATGGATGCGTCCTTTTTTGTATAGGATATGTGACATCTGTATTTGAAGGTTCAATCAAGTCTAGGTCCGATAGTTCTTTTACTTGTCTGTCCACCTCTTTCCTGTAAGACATTGGGACACTGTAAGAATGTGGCTTCTGTTTTGTAACATTGGGCAAAAGTTCAATTACATGTTCTCCAATTGCGACTGGTTGCACTGGTCTACTGAATAGAGGTTCAAACTCTTTAAGCATAGTCTCTAATTCATTTCGCTGCGTATCTGACAGGTCAGAGGAGGTTATCGACTTTATTTCCTGACAAAAGGAATCTTCTATGAGCGGAGTGCTTTCAACGTCACCAAATTCTTCCTCTCCTTCGAAAATTACATTTACCGATCCAGAAATGGCGACAAATTCCCTCATTTTGTTTTGATGCACATGCCTTACGCTGGCATCAGGCATTTTCACTACAAAGGAATGTTCGTTCCTCCGTGATTCGATGGTACATGGTCCTTGCCATCTGGCTAAGAGCTTGTTTTTCGAGTCAGGTATCAGCACTATAACCTTATCTCCTGGATTAAAGATTTTCTTCGTAGATCTCAAATTGTAGTGATGAGCCATTTTCTCTTGTTGAATTCTTGAAATTAACTTAGCGTTTTCAGCAGCATCTTCCAACTGTTTCTTTAATTTCTCCATGTAAAGAGTCACAGGAGTTGTGTCTAATTGTAAACCTTCTTGTCCTGCCATCCATGTGATTTTTAGAATGGATAGGGGTCCTTCAGGCTACCGTCCATATAATAGTTGAAAAGGTGCTACACCTGTCGTGCTGTTGGGTACTTCTCGATAAGCCCACAAAACAAACGGTATCTTCGTATGCCATGAACGGGGATCTTCCAAGATGACATGATGTAGCATTTTCTTTAATGTCTGATTAAATCTCTCAACTAGCCCATTCGACTCGGGGTGCAATGGCGTTGAAAGTCTAGGGCTGGATCCCATTCTCTTTTTGAACTCTTGGGTCAAACTAGC
This sequence comes from Araneus ventricosus, assembly GCA_013235015.1. Taxonomy (NCBI): domain Eukaryota; kingdom Metazoa; phylum Arthropoda; class Arachnida; order Araneae; family Araneidae; genus Araneus; species Araneus ventricosus. The sequence continues at coordinate 1,689 of BGPR01026642.1, read as the reverse complement.
GTTGAAGTTAGTCCCATTATCAGACGCTATTACATTGGGAACCCCCGTGCGCATGAAGATTGTTAGCAAAGCCTCACACGTAGCTTTGGCAGTTAAACTCGCCAGTGGTAGTGCCTCAGCTCATCTCGTGTGCTGATCAACCAAACATAGTACGTATCTGTGAACTTTTGCACTAGGAGGATCTATAGGTCCAATGATGTCAATGTTCACAACCTGGAAAGGTAATTCTGGCCTTGCCACAGGAGTAATTGGAACTCTGTCCTTACGATTTATTCGTCTTCTCAACTGACAGTCCTTGCACTGTTGACAAAAGGCTTTGATATCCCTAGACATTCCAACCCAATAAAAGGAATGTCTTATTCTTTCTATAGTTTTTCTTGCGCCCATGTGGCCTCCAAATACTGAACAGTGAGCTAACTTTAAAACTTCAGGTCTATACTTCTTAGGTAAAACCAGTTGAGCAACGGACTCTAACAACACTTTTTCTTAGTGAAACAGGAAATTATTTCGAAAATAAAATCCTCCTGATTTCTTTTCTGTGCATTTTCTCGCGTCTTCTAAATCTGAACAGTCTATTTGGTTTTTAAGAAACTTGTCCGATCTTGATAATTCTTCAGTTTCGTTTTCTGAATTTTCTAAGGACCATGCCTTCACTTCTTTACAATTCTGGCCGGCGTTGTCATTATCCACTTCCAGAACAAATTCTTTATCTTCAGCCTTTGTAGGGCCTGTGTTTCTTTCAGAATCTTGAAAGAGATAGTTTTCTGGAACACCCTTCATCTTATCTCTTATTTCTGGAGGTAACAATACGTCATCCACTAGACTAGGAGCAATTGCACACAGCACTTCTTGGTGAATCATATTTCCATCCTTTCCGGCAATGATGCCCATTGGTACATTCATGAGAGGACATTTCTCTGGTGGTCCGAAAATTCCCTTTATATAAATCGAGGCCTTGTCTTCAATGGGGAAGTCTATCAACAAATCTCTTCTGATCACAGTGATTTCGGTTCCAGAGTCAATCAGGGCTGTTGCATGCTTTCCGTTCACACTCACAGGTATCCTCTCTAAGTTGCACAGACCTTGATCAACGGATGATCGTCCATGAGACATCACCTCAGCCACCACTGCTGTTTCTTTAGTGACGGGTTCCTAGTCTACAAATATTCTAAGAACATTCGCCTTTCTTCTGCTATCTTGATCTGAATTCGTCTTCACAAGTTTCGGACAAAACTTCTTTACGTGCCCCTCCTCTCCACAAGAGTAACAGGTAAATTTCGGGCGGTTCTTTTTGTCGTACTGGCTCCGTGGGAACCCTTTTTCTTGCTTCATTGGCTTTTGGTTCACGTTATGGTCTCCGTTGTCACGGCTATAAGTGTTGCTTCTAACATTCCCTTGTTGTTGAACCTTGTTGGGCAAGTCCTTTAGTAATGGTAAAGAAATCTGATGGTTCGTGGAGGCTATGCGGAGACTACAGAGCTCTAAACGCGCAGACCATTCCAGATAAATATCCTATTAGGCATATCCATGATTTCACCTCATATTTGCACGGCAAAACTGTTTTCACAACCCTTGATCTCAAGCGTGCTTACCATCAAGTACCAATGCATGAAGAAGATAAGCAAAAAACTGCTATAATAACCCCTTTTGGTTTATTTCAATTTAATTTCATGACTTTTGGTTTGCGGA
>BGPR01026641.1:0-21365 GCA_013235015.1 Araneus ventricosus | reverse complement strand
GTACAACTTTAAATAACTAAACATTCATCTAATAGACTACGGATACCACCGCGTTAACATTTCAGGATGGTCCCGATTGCCACTCACACCACCTAGCTTAGCAAGCCTTCACAACTAAATAAAGGTATATCCCAATAGCTAACCTGCCTGTACCCACTTTTCTTCGAAATTCAGAATCGTCTCGAATGTCTAGTCAGTGTTGGACACAACGTGAAGAAATTTCAGTTTGTATGAAATAAAAGTTGCGAGACTCACAATAAAGGTCGCAGCCAATACAAAATTTTGTACTTTCTATCCATCTAACGAAAAAATGAAATAACCTGCACTAGTTTGTCAAGGCAATTTAACTCTATATCTAAGAGAACGGTTGTATATAAGAGGCAGCTATTTTCACCACTTTTCTATTTTTTTTAACATAAATATTCTAATACTTTTCTTAAAGTTAACTAATTTGTTTGAAATAAAATAAAGGATATATAAATTAGACTTGTTTTAATTCATATACTTATAAGTTCAGAAGATTGTAATTATAGAGTAACACTGATTTAATTTTTCAAGTGGTCTACGGTTAAGCTTATTCATATTTGAATATGAAATACAACATAAGAGAACTTACAGAAATGGGATAAACACCTCTCTTATTAGCTTCAGGAGACTTTATTTGGATAAGGAAAAGTATCCATTTTGATAAGGAAGATTTGTTTTCTCATAAAAATATTATAAGTGATTAGATTCAAATTAGTTTGAAATTACATAACAGGTATCGTAAACAGTGCAAATCAATCTGAAAGTAACTTCCAAAAGAGAGAAAAGTTTACTTGTACCAAATTAGTAAGTGACTTTGGGTGTTATGGAATCCCAGGCGCCATTTTGCTCTTGCAAGCTATCGACAACTGGGGTGGCTGGCATCTTGGCAGAAGATCAGCATTCTATCCACATTTACAATTTACGAGTCAGAATCTTAGTTTGACGAGAATTTGTTAGCTTTAGAGGCTAATGAGCATAGGCGAATAAAGGTGAAACTCTGATGCCAATCTGCAGCTTCTGGATTATATAGTTGTGTTTATAAGTATCTCTGTTAAAATAGTTTTATCTATAAGGGACGTTAGAAATAAGAAAAATAAAACATCCAATATCTAAAGATAATTTAAATATTTCCAGTTTTTAATTAATGCTTTTTAGCGCATCGTATTTCAGAGAGTTTTATGAGTTCTAGACAACCTGGTTTTGTTGAACTGCGTATATAATGCAAAGGATTATATTATAGATACACTTAAAGCTGCATGATATGCATCTCTGCTTCCATAAAACGATCTGAAACCTTCTCTGTTTAGTTGAAATAATGAGATCTCCACATAAACTGCTCCGAATTCGTTTAAACAATCTTGTTGAAACATTGTTCCCCGATGAATGTGGAGGACATCTTCCAGAACCTCTTGGAGGATATCATGTGCAAGTCGTTCCAATCAGAATCCCACTCTACAAGAGCAGCTGTTCTTCGTATCTTGCAGTTCGATCTGTAGTCCCTCTTCATACTATGCGACCGGAAGACGGTGGAACGTTAATATCTCCCGGGGATCGACGGCCATATGTTTTCGGCATCAAAACGATTTTGCTGGGTCGAGTTGAAGGCGGTCGAGCCTGGAATATTGCTGCTGTGACCCTAGATGTCGAGAAGCAAATCCCCGTGATAGAAGAATATGCCGAGATAGTAATGGAATCATTTAGACGAGCTAGTTTTGTAGGATCTGCAATTCAGCTGCCAGGAAATGGGCATGTTGTTACTACTAGTAGCCAAGCGCACCGTGAACGTTCAGGTCGCACCGATAGTTGGGGTCCGATCAGTCTGACAGTTCGAAGCAGATTAAGACTTCGTTGGATGCAATAAAGGTTTCATCGGTATTTTCTATCACTGGTGACAGAGAAAGGTAGCTTATAGGCTGAACTACGAGTATAGGAACTTAAAGAATAACTTCCTAAGCAGATGCCAACGCAAACAATAATATATATCATTGCTGGAATCCGTAAGATGGTAAACATATTGTTTCATAATTGGTATAAAAACTGTTATTGTGAATTCTCGTTTGTACTTGCAAGTATTCCATTGGGTAAGAGGGGGGGATTAGAAACGCAGAAAATACTTTGTGGTACGTTGTATAAGGGACGGCATGAAACTTAAATTGAGTTTCACACTTCAAGTTGTAAATTAATACGGATCCGCTTTCGCGTTTTTATTTGTTTCAGATTAAGATTCAACATTTAAACAGTAGATAAACATCAGTTCACCAACAGTTCAGAATATTTTAACATGATTTTTGTAGCATTATCAAGAGAATAATCAGACAAACTGATCGACGATACGTCTGAAGTGCTTATTTTATCTAGTTGGTACTGAGTAAAGCCAAAAAAAAAAATCAGGGTAGTCAAAACTTTCAGAAATTTATGCCTCTCTTGTTCTCCACCTACTTGCTGCAGGCTTTTAATCTAACCTCTTAGAAAGCAGGCAAGAAATCATAATTAATGTTCTTCGTTTATAAATGAAGGACCATCATTTCTCACTGTGAAAAATGCTAAAGAGGTTTGAAGAAAATTATTGAAAAACAGTACTTTTAAATGAGTGCTTAAACACGTAGATCGTTATTCAAGTACGTGATTAAGAACAGACATTGATTAGGGAAAAATCTCTATCGTCTTTTTTCAATTCTTTGTATTACAACAAGGTAACAATGAAGAGCAGTCCTCGCTATCACTGTTTTAATAAAAATTTAGGAATAGTAGCCGTTCACCTATTTCTTTTTTATATATATAATCTTAGAGTTTTTAAAATTTAGTTTTTCATTCCTAGGGGCGTAACAATTTTTTTTACATTAGCAGAATGTGTAGAGTGGAAAAAATTAAAGGCAATTTTTAATGTATATGACACAATTTCAGTTATTTATTATAAATTTGATAATAAATTTCCAAGATTTTTAGAATAACTGAATTTAGTGGTGGGAATGTGATTTCGTTCATAGCACATACCCACTTAATGTTTGCCATCAAATATATTGCCGAACTTTATCACTCGTAATGGTGATGATCTCTAACACATAGACCGGATTTTATGGCTGCCATAAAGGACCGTCCAATCTGTAAATATGTCGAGATTTGACACTCAAAGACCGAAAAAAAAAATAGTTTAATGGATCTAGCTAGAAAAATCATTACATGTAACGTAAGAGTACTGCTAATATGCAGTTAGTAAAGGAAAAATGATTTTATAGGTCATTCTTCTCAAGCAAAAATTTAAATTTGCGAATTGATTCGTTCTTTTTCATCAAGAAAATTCGATTTCTTCCGAGTTGCCTCTTTACAGTAGAAACAAAATGAAAAGAAAGCATACTCGCCAATCCACGCAGGCAGAAGGCACTTATGCCAAAGTATTCATAATGCGATCTGGATCTTCTTCCTTCATCTCGGAGGATATTACAGGTGTCCATTCCAGGGCCAGACCTATTCCGAGGGTCGCTGGAAGCTGACAAGAATCTCGACCCTCCCTCTTTGAACCGTCCAGCATTAAATTCACCAGCTCTGAGCTCCTCGGTGTATAACCTATCCCAGATTGTGCCAGTTCGCTCTGACCTAGAAAAGGAAAAATTCTTGATTACATTCCAATGTTCCCATTCAAAGCGATTTTGGACTTCTCATAACTAAAAAATACCATCAAATGACTGTTAAGTTACTAATATAATTCTGAGGCCGTGCGTGTCTCTGTTATATTACTAGAATTCAATTTGTCTTTTAAGTTACCAGTATTCCGAAGCTGGCATTAGTATATAAAGAATCGCAAATCTGTATTTGTACAACGGTTATGTAAACCAGCAGTCCGATAATCTCCGTTGCAGATGTCCTTGGAGCTGTCGATATTCGTGGCAAATAGTCAACTGCAGGATAATGGAGATCGAAGATTTATTTACGAAATATGCAAAGGAAAACACGCGTTTGTAATTAAAAAACAATAGTTCTTGCTAGCAGATTACCCATGCTAAAACGGGCAACAATTCGCAGGTGTAACAGTTGACCCAGCACTAGTACATCTAACAGCGACAGTCGAGCGACCTTGTAAGCCAACAACTGTCTTCAATGGCGCTCAGCTCGCCAGCTCGCACTGCAGATGAACTCAAGGCATTCGCACTTCCGAGGTGATCCCAGATCAGATGAAAACTTTAACTCCTCTGGAGTCTAAAGTGCCTTCATTCTCTCTCCAGGCAGGCCATTGACGTCACATGGTGTTTTCTCATTGTTCCCTTTCCCTGACAGAAGCCTCAGAAAGGGTTGCATTACACAAGGGAACTCATCTATTTTATTAGCAAAATCCTTAAGATTTTGCTCCTTCAAGGTCAGGGGTGCAACTTCTTCCAGCTGAGACTATCTGTAGCAACATAAAACTCTCGCCCCAACCATAAGATAACATTGCTGGGAAGCGACTTTCCATATTCCCCAACTAGCAATATATTGACAAACTAGTGACCAGTTCTGTCATCAAAATCTGATATAGGGAAATAGTTTGAGAGCTATCTGAATATCTGCGAAATAAAAGAAACTGGATGAAATATAAGTCTATTGGAACAATATGTGTTATTATTGGGGGAAGTGCCAGGAATTTGGTTATTCCTTTTTAAAAAAAAGAATATGCATTTTCATAAAAAATATCTACTATTATATTACTTCTGTTTCTATTTCTCAGTAAAATTTACAAAGGTGTTTCATGCTACCATGACTTTGTAGGTGGAAATTTGTCTAATAGACAAAGCACAAATCATATATTTATGGTCGTATCAAATGGTGAAATACTAGGGCCAGTATTGAAATTGAATGGATGAAAAATAAAAATGAAAATTTGAAAAAAAGCTGTAATTTTGGAACATGTTTACAAAGAAAATTAGAAACAATTGAAAGCACATAGGGGACACCAACTTTATCATTCCTTTCCTGTTGACGTAGTTATAGGAAACTTTGGCAAAACACTGGGAATTTCTTCATCCTGTAGCTACAGTTGGCTACGCAAATATCCTAACAAAGCAAAATGCTCCTCATTATCGAAAAGGGATTGTCAGTATAGATAAAATACAGTATTATATAAGAACAAACACAGTGTTTAAAGAATCAAGATGAAAATTCATTCAGCGTGATTTTTTAAGCAGCAAAAAAATAATTCTGCTGATCTTTTTTACTTGTAAGTAAAATCTTCAAATTTGACCCTATAATGGAAGAATAACTCATCGTATACACAATTAAATTTTAAAATTTATTGTTTTGAATTTTGTTATTTTAACGCTTATAAATAAAAGATAGTCATTATTCTAAAATTTTTTTTTTACAATGCTTTTTAAACTTTCATTTCAAAATTCCCATTTTATATTTAAAATTTCGTTTCGACAATAAAATAGGAAAATAAATTTGATAATATTGATTAGTAAAATAAAGAAGATTAAATTTACAATTCACTTATTCCTTTGTCCTAATGATTTTTTTTGTTACGAATACTTTCTTAATTAATAATTTGTAACAATTGGAAAAGTCTAAAGAAAGATTAATCCATAAGACAGACAATTGCAGAAATGTTTGACTACATATACTTAGAAATGCTAACATTTTATAAATTTTAAAATTTCTCTAAGATATACTTTTCAATAACTCTGAAGTTTCTCGATAAATGCCAAGGTTTGCTTGTATTATGTGTTACTTGAAAAGTTAACAGTAGAAAGTTGGCATGCATTGCTATCACCAAAAAACAAGTTATCGTTCACGAAAAAGAAGCTGGCCGAAGGACCTTGGATCTCACAGAATGCATAGTGCAGGATCAAATCCACCAGACAGCCCTGGGGACATTCACCTCTGAAAATAAAAAAAAGAGAAATTTATAAACAAATCATTGTGGACGAATAAGTACTTAAAAGACATCAACTGTTATTTAATTTATTTCAAAAAATTGTGAATAGATGACCTTAAACAAAATGATATTAACCAGTTTAAGTAACACATGCATGACAGTTTCATGAATCTTAAAGCACTCAAATCATCAGAACGTCCAAAATCCATATAAATACAGAAACTTGATTTTATACAAAAGTAGTTTATACAGCAAGCTTTCCTTTTACTTGGTCAGAATCCATACATCCGTCGTTCAATCGCATGTAAGTATTATTTTTCACCATAAAGTTTAATTGGATTAAATGGTACAGGTAAATAAAATTCCTTTCTCTCGAAATTTCATCTTGGCTTCTTTCTTAGCCAAGTTTTGATTCATTTCTCATTACCATTCGATCTGACATGCGGATTCTGGCGACTTACTTTTACCCATGAAAGATTTGCACCTTCTGTTCGAAATATCTATTCAAATCTCACAGCAATTCAAGGTTTTGAAGATAGAAATAGAGAAAGATTTTGAATTGAAGGGGAACAATGTTCCATGTTCAAAAGTAGTGAAATATCGAACTATAAACTATCTTCACCGGTCAAATATTCCAAAATCAACGATAAACCATTCCTCTTTCATTAACTAAAACCATTAAGTGCCATTGCTAGTGAACCGTTTATTCTTCCATTGAAGATCCGAATCCCTTAGTAAAGTTCAGTTGGGTCGATGCCATGAAATGTCTTTTAAAACTATGTAAAAATATATATATTTTTTTTTATCTTTGTGATACTGAAAATCACCGTCTGGCATTTATGACGTTTCAAATCCCTCTTCGTTAATTTCCCGTCAAATTTGACGATATTTAAATCGTTATATATGCGAAGAGAAATATTTAAGATTGATTCGAAAATAAAATAAACGGTTGAAATCAAGTTGGTACACTCTTAAAATGGCGCCAAGTCATGAAACTAATAGGTAGCTTCTGTATATACTTTGGCGACTTGGCTTCAATGATATGCGGCAGTCCAACGTCGTGAGTTGGTAGCGTTTTAAGAGTGACAACATAATTCTAGATTTCAACCAAATAAACATATCTTTTATGATAGGATATAATTTTTATTTACATATGTGTACATATTTTTTATTTAGAAACCTCTTGGTAAACAACATTCCATGTATTATTTTTCGTTGTTTAACCATTTTCTTAACGCTAGATAACCCACAAATCGAGCAAAACAACACTCACTTGTCAAACATGATTTGCCAAAAAATATTATCAAAATTATCACGGTGCAATAAACTGTCAGATACAGCAAGCATCAAAACTATATCACGAGCGAAGGCATTCTGCTCACTCCAGCTGATTTACTACTTTTGTAAAGCAGAGTATTTGGAAATATGCAGATTATGCATTTCAAATTTCTTGGCTTCTGATCATAGCGCAAAAGAAAATTTTCCTGTATCAATCTGATAGCAAAATTTTATTTCACTATTTTGACTATTAAGATTTGAAATTAGAGTGATACTTTAAAATTTAAAAAATTACAATTTACGATGCTCTAACAATTAATAGTGCCCAATAACGTCTTCCAGTGCTGGCACGAATTTTATTGTTGTTGACAGGCATTTACCGGATCAGTGAGAGACAGATCTGGGCTATTATATTGGTAATATTTCTTTCTTTCATATGTGGACAAATCTGCTTCAATGTACTGTCTTTGTCATAATCCAGCAGCCCATTTTAGCGATCCAACCATAATCACTAGTGCATTTGTTTGTAGCTAAATAGGTTTGCCAAACTGGCGACAAGATAATCAGGAAATTAAACTAGATTTGAACTCACTTATTTAAAACCGCGTGACATTTCATGATGTTATGAGCTATTATCGTGAGCAATACGTGAAACTTCACAGTTGAATTAAAGTTAATCGACTTCTAATGATTTTATTCAAATCATCCCAAGAAAATTATTGCAGAATTCTTCTTCAGCCATGTTCCGTCGGAAGGCCTTCTTGCACTGGTACACTAACAAAGGGATGGACGAAATGGAATTTATGGAAGCCGTGACCAACATGGACGACCTCGTGTCCGAATACCAGGAGCAGTATCAAGAGGCGACGGCCGAAGAAAGTGAATCCGAAGAAGGCGAATCCGAAGAGGAAGCCGCCTAGATTTTCATTCATTTAGAATATTGTCGCTAGCTGTCATTTTGAAAACGAAGTTCTTCACTAATTGTTACATTCAGATTCCAAGTTTCAAACCTGCCACTGGTATTTTTCATTGTAGAAACTAATTTATTAGTTCACTGAAGGATCTAAATTTTACATTCGATTGTATCCGTGAGAACACTTGGTTTCCATGTAGCATACTTGCACCTAAAATTAGACGTGTTTGTATTAGTTACATAGATTATATTAAAGTTCTTTGAAAAGAATAAAATGTATTTCCTTCAGTTCCTTACCCATACTCGTTCTTATAATGCGATATAAATACACTAATGCTTTAGGCAGATTTAGAAAATTTAAGTTTAATTTTCATTTAAAAATGAAATATCTATGCTAACCATGATAAATATCTTAGCAAAACAGTTTCCTTTTTATGTTGGACTTAAAACAGTTCTACATCCGAAATATATACAACTATAGAATACAATATATGGTACAAATCAGAGCTAAAAAATTTGTTTTAAACCATGTTATATTTAGTTCTCAACCCAGCTAATGATATCCGACAGACAACAACCATTCTTATAAAAATAATTATTCCAAAATTCATTTTAGTCTATGTATTTAAAGAAATTGATGCATTAATGAATTTTATGACCTCTATACTTCTCAGACTATCCGATTAAGCACCAATGAAAGAAACTGGATTTTTTTTAAATTCGTAAAGCCTTTATCTTTTGAAATTTTTGCATCTAAATAATTCTTCCGAATAAAGAAAAGGAATCTCGAAAATGGAGTCGGTTCACATGACATCACGCTCACATGATGAATATTAACTGCACTTATCATTTAAGAAGAAATATCTCGCATATGACTAGCATTGACACCAGGCATCTTTTCCTCCTACAAGATGCGAAGTGAATTTCAAAATTAGATTGAAGGGGCATGTTGTCGCATCGCCCCCCGAGTATGAATCGAGTCCATTATTAACCGATAAGTAATCGTATTTTCATCCTGAAAATTTCCTGGGACATTTCTCAGAAAAAAATTTGATGGCCATTGTGTCTTTCCAAGTAAACCATCATTTTGAGGATCGATTATAAGACGCCCTATTTCAATATCTAACCGAATAAACGAAACATTTTAACTTCCGTTTCACCGTATTAGATCGTGACTTTCGAAATAAGGAGATATCTTCTTAACATGAAGGTCGGGGGGGGAATTAAGAAGCCAATCATAAAATCATACATTTGAATAGATTTTTCACTTCTGCTCAGGCCTCTTGCGAGACTCATTTCTTTGCATTTCTTTATATTTTGTGACATAACTTAACCATAAGTTCAATAAAGTTCTCTTCTAAGAATTTTCGATTTTTCAAAAGTCTGTATAATTTCAATAGCATTTTCATGCAGATAAAAAAATATTAAAGATGCTTTCTATTGTTCATGTTTTGACCACGCCAAGTTTTCATTTAATTTAGTAGTTCAGTGAATGATATTATTAAAGTAGTGTGTTATTACAGAAACAATTTTCACTCACTGCCCTACGATTTTATTTAACCTCCAAATTAGACGATACCACCCATTTGGGATATTTCTATGAGCAGTGTTCTTTGTGAAGAAATTTTGTTCCCGAATTTGATGGCGTTCTTCGGAACTGTCAGTGGCTCGATTTTTGCATGTCCGTAAGGACAGGTCAAATTACTAGTTATTTATTATTTAAATCTATTTAAGATGGTAAAGGATGCTTGAAACATTTAAGCGTGTGAAGAGATTTTTGCATTTAAATTTAGTTAATTTGATTTAATTACGGATTTAAATAAAAATTCTGCGATTCGATGCACGTATCAGACGGGTTGTTGTGGGTCAAGTCGCTGCAGCTTTTTTAGTTTTAGTTATATTAACGTTCCGTTTTGAAGCAACACGAAAGTTATTTTAGGACGGACCTCGCAATTTTGAGCCGTAGTCAGATGAAACTCATTGCCGCATACGACGGCTGTAGCCGTCCAGTTTTTGACGACATGGAGGCAAATGACGGCTATAGCCTTCCTGCATGCTTTCATTATATAAAAACGAAAAATATTGTTGAAAATGGAATTTCTTAATTCTGCAATAATGCATTGAACAAAAAAATGAGGCTAGATTCTAGATATCATGCAAGTTGATTTTAGGTACGATTTTTCAAGTCTTGGAAAAAAAAAATCAATATATTCACTTCAATACTCAAAATGACAGCTACTGCAGTTGGTATTTTAAGCATTTTTCGTATATATTTTTCCGTATCCCCCTATTTTATACATTTTTCATTTATCAGTCAGTTGAAGAGTGTTTCCGTTGCCAGCCATTTCTTCTGCGAATATTTTTTCGGGAATAAGAGGAAACTTCTTTTGATATTACCGAGAGCATCTGCATATATTTTTATCTTTATGTAGGATAAATTTTAATCGCTGAAGTGGACTTTTGCGAAGATCTCATATTTACAGCGCCCACGGAAACTAATTCACATTAAAATACCAGACTGCTGTAACCGTCTTCTGATTACGAATGAAGAAATTGTTCATGTAAAGCAGATGCTGGCTGTAGCAATTATTTGTTCTGGAGACAGAAGAAAAAGCAATGGTAAGCAAATCAAGGTTACATCCATCGCGAGTTGCCGAGGAAAGATATGATAATTCTCACTTTCAAACATATAACCGATACATAATTTCCTATGGCAAGAATTTTTTCAAAAAGCTTTAAAACTAAAAGTTTGGCAAACAAAACTTTGGCTTTAAAACTAAAAGTGTGCGGCAATGGGGTTAAAATCCAAACCAAAATCAAAAGATAGGCAAGTCCATATCTAATTCCGAGACTCTCGACTTTATCTCTGAGGCTGCTGGAAGTCATTTGGTGAACACAAGTTTCAATCCCTTGCGAAAGCACACTGCTGCATTGGGTTCACAAATCGCAGCATAGCGGGCACATTCTGTAGAGGGTCATTTTCTTTGCTTCCAGACTTGGGACACATTCTGGATATTTCCGATATTTTAATTACCGCTAATTTTTCGGACTGGATTCGAACTTCTCGTCGGCTACAAATTTCAGCTGTCCACTTAAGAACAGAAGCACGATAATTCCTAATGGTTTTGTCGTGCTGAGTTCGAAAATGACAACCTTAGATTAGCTTAGGTTTACCAGATATATTAACTGTTATTAAAATAAAATTACAAACACACATGATATGATAAAGGCTATTTGCAGCACGGGAGCTATTAAGATATTCTTCTATTTATGAAAAACACAATGTACTTCTTAAAAACACAATTGCACAATGCAATCTGGTCTAATGATGTTATGTTGCATATATGACATTTCTTAACTGCCCTTGTTTTATGAATCAACAGGTATTTTACGTGCGACATTCCAACAGTAGTTGGCTAACATTGATGACCTCCATTTCCTTTGAAATGGAGGTCATCCACCAATCCAATTGAAAATTCCACCTCCCTTCCCTTCCTTATCCCTCTCGAAATTAGACATGTACTGATGAAAGCGTTCGCCATTCTCATCGCTTACAGAACCACAATTGTCATGAAAAAATTCAGAGAGAGAATGTAAAAATCATACTCTTAAAGTCTCCACAAATTTTCGACACATGTGAATTCTCCACAAATGTAACAAAGACTGTCAACATTATTCACTCATTTTCGAGGCATTGTGTCCTAAATACACTCGCTTATCAATAAAAGCAACACGAGTAAATCATTCACATGTCTATTGTTAGATTGCAAAAATTGCATCTACATCATTTTTCGGTTTTATCAGTATTTTTAATTACTTAATTCATCGCCACCAAAGTTTCTTTCGTATCATGTGGCATCTGACAACTTTTGAAATTCAAACGGTAATTTTTAGCAGTTTCATTAAATATCCAATTTTTTCTTATTTACTTTGTATTCGACTTAAATATTAATTGTCTCGACTTTTGTTGTCTTTTTCATTAATGTTTCAACTTTATTAAATTATAAATCAAATTTTTCAATGGGACTATTTACTCGCCATCTTGTTCTGCGTAGGAATTTTGGCGTTATTTGGCTTTGGCGTTTCACTGGAAGCATTTTCCTTTGATTTAGATTGCTTTAAAATACGGAACGTAACGGTCACACCCTGGGGGTCGAATCCGTTGGATTTTTTTTCCTTCGGTTTTCTTCCTTTCATGCGTGTTGACCGGCTTAGAGAATTTCTGAATCTTTTGTAAGATTCAGAACCAGCAGAAAAATATTCTGAAGAAAACGTCTGAATACAAAAGCGTATTGCTAAACGACGATCTGGCGTTGGACCTCTTCAGTATTGAATACGACAGACGTCGCACTGCACAAGCGTGTTGCTAAACGGTAGATCGAACCGAACCGAAAAATCGGATTTAGAATGACTCGCAAGTTCACGTTGAGACTAAATCACTGTATTCGAAAATGGAACGAGTGGCCGACAGTGCTGTAAAAAACGAATTTTTATCGTCTTGTGCTTCTACAGTAAGACGCTGTGCCATTTTGAATGGAAGCCAAGAAATGTGGTATGAGAACGCATTCTGATGTATATCAGTTATTGAAAGTTTAATCTGGTAAAGAAAAATCAGACCGCCACTCAATCACCAAATGTGAGAAGCAGTTCAGTGTATGAACGAAATAGTGCTCATGTAGCAAAATTTCAATTGAATGGCAGAAGTCTCTTGCAATTTCATCAATTTGTTACACCAAGTTTTCGGAATTAAATGGGCTATGTTAACAATCGTTCCGGGATGATGTTTTTGTGCCTATTTTTGCAACGATATAATGTAGTTACGACAAAGTATAATCCATTTTTCTTCATTTTCTAGGCATTGTATTCATGTGTACATTTTATTTCTTTTCTATATATGTATGGTATGCGCATCAATACAACAATTGTTATGTCGATATTCGTGAACATGATTAATTTAAATTTGGTAGTAATAATCTTTAATTGTCAATAAATAAATATTTAAAAGTTAACTTTGCTTTGTTTTTAAAAAATAGAAAAATCAAAAAGCTAATGTTTCTTAGGTATTCAGTTTATTAATTTCTTTAGCGGCCAAGTTTTTTCAGGTCTGCAAAAGTAGGCAATTTATAAGAGTGAAGCAAGAATTGCATATATTGTGTTTTATACTTCAGCAACAAGTATTCATTTAATAATTTATATATATATTAATCTAAATCTTAACATTGGGCACCTACCTTGCATAAATGTTTCATAATGAACAACCCACCATCCAATATTAAAGAAACTTTGGTGGCGATGAATTAAATTAAAAATACTGATAAAACCGAAAAATGATGTAGATACAATTTTTGCAATCTAACATCTATAATGTCGAATTTCACAGAAGAACCGAGGCAACTAGTGCAGAATTATACAATCTCGAGTATTGAAAGCGGGCTGTTGTCCGAACTATAAGAGGCTGGTGGGAGAATTCCTTGACTGAGGCAATGACTTGGATGCGCACACTGAGCCGACCTACCCAAGGAGAGCAAGGTCGGTAGTGTACCAGTGGAGAGAAAGCCGCCCCTCCAGCACGACAGGAATGAATTGGAACAGAACGAAATGCAATTTAAGTACCATATTTATGTGGTAACCTCACCAGCACCAACCCTGCAAGAGACAAAACAATACGAGTAAACATTTCACATATCTATAATGTCGATCATAAGAGATAAGCTCCCTCTACCCTTTCACTCAGTCAAGGAATGACAAGATCAGATATACAGTAAAACTTCGATTAACCGTCATCGTTCGGATCAGGGCCGTAACGAATAACCGAAAAGAAGGATAACAGAAACTCGTAATACACATGGGATTTCACTGTTGGCTTGGGACAAAAATGAAAAAATCCTTTAAAAGTGAATAATACATACATACATATTGTATTTCAATTCACACGATCAATATAAACTTCTATAAAGGAGTAATAATGAACAGGAATATATTGCAATACTATAAACCCAGGTTACTTTAACACTAGAAACTGACGGGTTCCGTAAATCTAGTGTTAAATGGGTCAGAAAACAAATATTTCGTAATAGAAACGTTGATTATTAAGCATAAACTAAAAAGTGTATTTATCTGAATTTATTTTCTTTCAAGACCCTTAAATTTCGAGTATCTATATAATATACCCATTTTTCTGGTTGGTTGTTTGAGGGTTTTTGGCGCAAGGGCCAGTATTTGGCCATGCTGCGCCAAACAAGGTAGTAATTTGGAAAAGGTAATGTGTAAAAAAGTCCATTTTTCTGGATACCCGTCAAATTGACAGGTTCATTACGTTAGCAGTTTTTTGTTCTAAAAAGCACTGCAATACCGTTATGGACTTGATAATCATAAAAATGTAGAGTCCTTGCTCGTTGCGCAACACAGATGCACAATCTATAAAATATGCAAGTACTTGTAAATGGATATAGATAAGTAGTGTTAGTCGATGCACACGATTTTCGCAAATTACACGTGTACGCGATATGCATGTCCATTCCCGCAGTTGATTGTTATTTGTCTTTGCAGTGCCACGTGTAATCTTTAGTGATATGATGCGAGAGTGTGTGTTTGATGCTGTAAACAAAAGGAATCAAGTTTTATGTACCAAAAAACCCATTTACTTTACCCGTCAAAATGAAGGGTTTCAGTTAAGAGTAGGTATTCAACCCATCCTTATAAATCTAGTGTTAAATTAATCTATCGTCTCCCGTGTCTTTGAAGCTAGAGCTTTCTGTGCAGCGATTTCCCGATGTTCTTATCTTTTTAGACGATGACTGATAACAGACACTGACGGTTAATCGAAGTCTTGCTGTAATTCCAGAGACGCTCGAACTATGAGGAGAAAGACATGCTCTTTCGACTTGAAAACTATTCTTCATTTTGGAATAATAGATTCCCTTCACGTGCATAATGTCAAACGGACATCAATCCCAACGTAATGCAAGATGTTAGACGGACATCAAAGTAATCAAATATGTAGTAATAACCATAGATTACCAGCTCATATGCAGATAGTTCATCTGTAATCGTTCGAATCATTAAATCTAGTGACTGTTTAATTGCGTCCCCGCATGTATCGTATATAATAAATCAAAATAAAAGAAAGGTAACGATTATACTTAAATAGAAAAAAAATCATTCTTGAAATCGTGAAACTAGGGCCAAATTGCAATTTTTGTTCAGCACCTTCGAATTAGTAATATTTGGATATTAGACTAGTGTTATTTTCTAGATGAATGAAATTGGTTATCTCAGCATGCGTACCTTCATATCCAAAGAAAATATGCATTAGCTATTGCGTTTATTTACATGCTCATTGACACAGCGTTTAATGAAAACATTTATATTTGTATGCAAGTTATCCTCACGATTACTAGAAATATTTAAAAAAACTGGAAATAAAATTGTTAGGGAGTAGAGTTAGCATTGAATAAGTTTACTTTAAAATATCCGTAGAAAACTATATTTACGTTAATGGTTTCTGAAGTTAATCATCGTTTAAAGACATCTGACAAATCAAGAAAGAGATAAGTTTTGATACTTTTAAGTCATTTTTAGAAATGTCAAGCCTGAAAATTTAGTATAGCACACAAGGATACAGATTATATTAAAGCTACAATTTTTGGCCACAAATAAGCATCCTTATATGGATGCAAATGAGAAAATCGAGGGAGAACACTCCAGCTTTTCACAAGAGCACACAGATTAACCCTTTGACGATGACTGTCACGCGGGCGTGCCAGCTGCTTGGCACATTCTTACCCGACTGTCACAAATACGTACTGGCTGTTGCGACTTTTATCTACCGATAATCCCGTCGGCTTGACACCAGATTTAGTGCAATTAAGGCTTTACTAAAAAAAGTGCGCCGGCCCTGAGCAGCCACGTTCGTTGGGAAACTTCGGCCAGACTGAACCGCCCTTAGTGGCTTAAAGGCTACATCACTAAACGCGTTTTCCCCTGACACTGTGTGCTTTCCAATCAAAAAGTAGTGTACCTTACGAGTGTTTCCATTAATACAGAGAAAACGCATTGACACTCTTCCGAAAAGGACATTCCAACAAGAACCCATCAAGGAACTAGCCTACAATCACGATCTTTCATGGGAAAAAGAAATTAAACACCTACGGCTTCTACTCGACACAAGCTCACATTCATAAACATGTCGTTTTCTGATAAATTTTGGAGCAAAGTTAATTTATTCATTTCCCTCATTGATAGACACTCCCCGCTCTCACTAAGAAAGAAAATCCAAGTTCGGGAACACAGAAAAATTCAGATTCTACAGAATAAAATTTTCCGTATCATAAACGAACGCATCATGGTAGATGACAATGTCATGCATAACAATCTGAAAATTGATGATATCCAGAAGATGTTTAGGAACTTGAACCAAAGCAAGAGTTAACACAACCATCAGCTATCGAATATTTTTCATCCACAATGGAAACATTCATATCCCAATACGAATATCAGATGGTTCCTTCCTCTTAAAACCATCTTAATTTCAGAGTCTCGGCTAAATTCTTTTATTTGAAATCTTTTACTGCAACCTTAAAATATTCAAAACTCTTCCAACGCACTCCTGAACCTAATTCTAAGCGGCTTCTGTAGCCAAACCTAAAATGCCATTTGCGAAAACCCAGGAAATTTAGCTAAAGTCCTTTTTAACACTTGGGTTGAGGAAAAGCGAATTGGCTCGCAAACGAGTAATCCAAGTTTAACAGTGGACTTTTCATACTTCATATGTTTCACAAGTTATTTTAAAAATTACTAAACACTTACAATTAAAACAAGAATGGGTGCAATCTTAAGCAAGAATGTTTCAAGAAAAGCAACAAATGTTTAAAAAATAAATTTCATTAAATAAAATTCTGACGTTTATGGTTTAATGTTATATTCATCATTAGTTACGAAAGATTGCCAGAAACAGTGAAAAATTGTTCCTATTTTTTTAATACCGTGTCACAGTTTCTTGCGTTTTAAACCGTATATGGTTTTTACCGTAAGTTAAACATTACGTTTTAAACGGTTACAGTTTTTTTTATACCATATCACATCTATCCCCCCAGAATCAAATTTCATTTAGGAGAATTTGTTTTATTTCACCAATGCAGTAAAACAGATGTTTTCCCCATATCGATATTTTACTTAAACATTAAGTTCAAGACTTTACACAAGAGGGTGAATTGGAAAACTCACACCTACCTATCTACTCCGATAGATGCTAGGTTCGAAATGGGCCGGTGATGCAACTTGGATACAACTTATCCAAGAAGGCTTTGTATGCTAAAAGTTCTTCGGATAAGTGGTAGTCCTCCTCATCACTCTCCAGATCGCTTGATGATGGTAAAGGCCTGTTGGATTGAGATGATTCACCACCATCCGATTCTTGATCGGTTGAACCAATCCCAGACTCGGACGTTGGACATGGCGCATCATCTCTCCTTTCATCGCCAAGTGTATCATTTTGCTTGTCTGGGTATTCTGTTCGGCCATCTAGACAAAATAAAATGTATGAAGTTTAAATGTAGTGTAAAGTTATTCATCTCCAACAAACCCAAGTTTCTTAAGCTGCATATTAACGACGAGACTACTCCAAGCCAGATAGCGTGGTGGCACTCCACACCGTTTCAATTTTCAGCCCATCCATGCAGGTGGGTCATTCACGGAGGCTCCATGCAAATCACACAAGAGGACACCTCTATCCCCTATGGCCAATGTGCCTACTCCTCCCTCTTTCACGAGAAAGCCCGACTCCCCCTCGGCTCTACATTGTGGTTTCCACTTTTGCGAGAGATCCTTGCTCCTCCTCCCCACTGTTGCATTTCAGTTTTATGACCCAACGCTCCGAATGGATAACGAACAAAAACGAAAATCGAAACTTTTCGACCGCACTTACAGCCGCACTATTTTCGCATTGACGGTGGGTTTTGGAGACTTGCGCTCCAAATTGCGTGGCCTAGCAAGCGTAAATGATACCCAGGGCCAGTGGCGTACCTACATAAAATGGCACCCAGGCCAAATACCGAGTCTGCGACCCCTTCTCTTTTGAAAAGTAGTCCTCATTATATTTTCTGGAAACTTTACGCCTGGGAGTGCAAAGATTAAACGTGAAAATAAGCTTAAAAGATAACGCAAGACAGAGTTGATAGGATTTACACATTAGCAAAATTTTGTTAAAAAAAATTGTAAATTTTTACAGAAAATTTGACACATTCCGACTTTAATTCCTTAAATATGGATGAAATTAGAAAATCAGTTTTTGTAAGAGACTTGATATATTAGAAAAAATAAAGGTGCATTCCATTTATCACGCCTTTGAAATATCTAAAATGTGTGTAAATATCTTAACCGAAAAACACGCACAAATATATACAAATAAAAATGAAAAATAGATACATTTCTTTTTTACCCATAGATGGTATATAAAACTAAACATTGAAGTAAATCTTTTGTCACACACAGATAAAGTCATACAAAAGTCTTGGTGACAAATATTCAATTATGTTCATAATACAATTGATCACATAATTTCATACACATCTTTAAATATCAAAATTTACAACTAATAAAGTTTAATAATGTTTTATTCAGAACCTTATGACAAAGTTAAAATTCATTGCATGAAATTAGGGGATACATTATCGCAGGGGAAAAATGCAGATTCAAGCATTAATTTAAATTATAACGTTATTAATTTGCCTATGACTTGTACAATTTCACATTGTTTTAGTAATTGTTTATGTGCATGAAAATGGTACATTATCTCTGAAAAACTTTAATTTATAACATTTTGGATACACTAGAGCCTTTAAACTTTCAGGCTTTTATTGAAGCCAAAGTGTTCATAATTACGGCAATTTAGTACTAAACACGAGGATTACAAACAGACAATTACTGCCATATTTACAGAATTATTTTTGGTCGACTATTGGTAGTTTAAGGATTTGATAGTGAAAGTAAATTTTAATGCGTTTAACAGTAAAATTGTTTGGTGACAATAGCGCAATTCAGCGAGGAAAGAAAACTCTTCTCATTACGGCAGGAATTGAATTTCTCTTCGTGTATTTGTCCGCGTCAATTCAAGAAATCTCTTTCATTCATCTTGATTTCAACGCCAATACGGACTGATAATTTTTACCACCAATTGCAAAACTTCATGCGGTCTTTTCTCTCGCTATCTTTCATCATACAAATTATGCAAATATTCAGTACTAAAAACAATGTAAAGATAGCGAATTTACGTCTTTTAAAGTTGCTGGAGTGCTCTTGCTCTACGCAAAAAAATAGTATATTTTCCCGTTCTTCACTCTTTGCTGAATGCCGATTGAAAATAGGAATGACACCTTTGCTAACCATTTATCATCAACTTCCGAAGAAACCAATATCAAGTCGGTATGAATCGGGCATACCCGTGAGAAACCATCAGAAACTTTGAGGGAATAAAGTTAGGAATCTTGTCACCGCATCTCCCATTCCACCGAGACACAAATTACGAGCTTTTAATTTCGTGACGAGTCTTGGTCAGCAAATTTCTGAAACATAGTATTAATCATTTTGTCCGAGCTTGAAACTTTTGGGTTGTAGAAATGACTGTCCTTAAGATTTTTCCCAGACTTCGTTGAAATCATTTCAATTTAAGGAATTTGGGAATAAGAAGTACAATTTTCTTTTAAATGCAAACAATCGATTTCTTAATTTTGCGCCCCCTGGCAACTGCGCCCAAGGCACGTGCCCTGCCATCCTCACCCTAGTTACGACACTGCCTAGGCAACGTTTATTTTCAAATCCTATCATCATATTTTGCTTTGAAAATATTAACTCGGCAATTTTTGGCTCCATGACCAAAACTAGGGTCGGGGATCAATACCCCTTGCCCCTCTGTAGCTACGCTACTGGCTTCTTACAGAATCCCCGTCCAGACAGGTGTCGAGCGGACACAAAGCCTTCAAATGTTTTGTACGTAATCTAAATATAATGAGCCCATACTGGAAAAATGCAGCTTGCAATCCTGTAATATAGATGTAAATATTTACTCTTATCTGTCTATTCGCTGATGATAGGGCCGTTATGAGCACCGGTGAATCCGATCACGTCATGACCAACCTCCGAGTACCTTGACCAGTGGAAGTTCCAAGTAAACTCCGAAAATCAGAAACGAAGTACCTGGGACTTCACCCTTGATAAAGCAATGACATAAAACGCATTTCAACTTTTTGTTGACTGCAGTCAACAAAAAGCTATATTATGTAATGGGGAAAAATTCGAAACCCTGAGAAACAAACTCTTACTTTACAAAACCCTAATGCGACCAGTTATGAGCTACGCCTCCCCTGTGTGGAGAGCTGCGGCAAAAACACAATGAAATTGAAACCCGCCAAAATAAAATAACACGGAAAATCACAAAAGCCCCATGGTTTGTTAGAAAAAAAATTCAAACAGAATTAAAATTAACTTTTTTTTTAATACTTAATAACGGGGGTTATCAATCAGCTTCTTCAATGAAGTAGATAATCACAGAAATAGCCGAAATTCCAAGGTACGACGCGTGAAGACAGTGCTCCAGAATATTGCTGCTTAATGAATAATTGGCAGACATGGCAGCAGCAAGAGCGAGAGGCAGCAGTGGTCAACACCTGTCCAACCAGGAACCTGCGAGTGAGTGATGATCGCACTAGCTGTTCCAAGGGCCTTTTCGGGAAAATCAGCTCATCCCCTCCCCAAGCGAAATCCAGACCGCCCACCGAGCAGCTGACGGGACTAGGTAAAGGTTTTTTTTACATACGTAAAAATATTTTTCCTCCTTTAATTTCAATTGTGGTACTAGCCGCTCTCGCCGGTCTCCGGGCAGGTTTGCGGCCAGCACCCACTTTGCTGAGCACTGCCCCCGTCGCATCGCTGCTTCGAGATTCTCAGCTACTACTTTTCAGTTTTAAATGCTGCATGAAGATCAATGGAACAGACCATAAAACCAAAGTAGATTTCATATTCTTTGTACACAGATTCCTTTAAAATTGTAAAATCTTTCAAAAAACTTCATAACAAATTTCGGCATGAAGGTCTCGAGACCCATAAATAAAGAATGATATCGCCCTAAATAAACAGTTTCCATCAGCTACAATAGGTATTTTACAATATTTTTGACACGCCATTTTGATGGAACTGTTGGGACCTATATTTAAAATATGGTAAAACCTTCAGATAGTTCGCCAGCACCAACCACTCGACGGATTTCGACAATTTTTATTTCGTATGAAAGCTTATGACGTCTAGATA
>BGPR01026640.1:0-21368 GCA_013235015.1 Araneus ventricosus | reverse complement strand
GATGCAATACAGGCCTTACAACGCCTAGGCATGCTGAGTATCAAATTATCAATCTGATCTTGGGGAATATTACACCACTCATCAAGCAATGCCCTCCGAAGTTTCGGTAGACAGGTGGGAGGGGGTTGACGGGCTGCAATTCGTCGGCCAAGCATATTCCACACATGCTCTATTGGATTCAAGTCCGGTGAGTATGCTGGCCAATCCATATGGGTGATATCCTCCGATTGAAGGCATTCGTCTACAATGTTTGCACGGTGAGGACGGGCGTTGTCATCCATAAACAGAAATTCAGCACCCATGGCGCCCCGAAACAAACGTACATGTTGTTCCAGAATGACATCCCGATAGATGTGGCCTGTCATCGTTACACTCTGAACATGCAGGTCAGCTCTGGAACCAAGAATAATTCCTCCCCAAACGAGCCATCCTGCACCACCGTAACGGTGTTGTTCAATGGTGTTCTCTTGGTGGTAACGTGTACCTGGCGCTCTCCATATGAAAGTCCGGCGAGAATCAGACTGCAAACTAAACCTGGACTCGTCGGAAAACATCACACAAGACCACTGTTGCGGTGTCCACAATGCATGCTCTCTACTCCAGGCTAATCGCAGGTGACAGTGAGTTGCGGTAAGTGGAACACATCTGACAGGCCTACGAGCATATAGACCAATGTGCCCTAAGCGTCTGTACACGGTCTGCCTTGAAACTGTCGTACCGGTAGCTGAAGAGAGCTGACGAGACAGGTCTGATGCTGTGCTCCGTCTGTTTCTTTTGGCAGTAACTGCCAAATACCGGTCCTCATTCGGCGTTGTAACTCGGGGGCGACCTGTGCTGTAACATCTACTCACATTACCATCATCTTGAAATCGTTGCCAAAGCCTGGAGATGACACTCTGGGCGATTCCAAGTTCCACGGATACTTCCAGCTGGGTACGTCCACATTCCAGTCGTCCGATAATTCTACCACGTAAAAAATCATCCAAATGCTTCTTTTGTGCCATAACTATGCGGTTATTGCACTGAAAGGCTTTTAAAGCGCTTGTGAACAATTTTACTTCTTTGCCACCATTCCTTATATACCCCTCTCTTACACTCTCGTCATTGTGACGTACTATCCGCGCCATCTGGTGGTTTCCTGTAATTTGCATATTCTTCTTCAAGATGTGTGTGATAATTCTACAGGTGAAATTTTTATTTTAGAGTTCAATTTCTGTGTGATTCTGAATTATCCTTAATTTATGGACATGAGTGTATATTTATTTATTAACCATAAATAAACATGGAACCAACATGTTAAGCATTTTCAGAAAATGTTAACCAATAGCAAATTAACAGAATTAAAAAAAAATTAAGTTCAAAAAATCTAAGGAAAGAGCAACAAATTTCTTATACATAAAAATAACTCCAGTCTCATGTGAATTAGCCATATGGGTAAATATAAAAATGGTATAATAATGCGAAGAGTCAATAATTAGAAATTTGCAGAATAGACTTCTTGGCAAAACCTATTAGGAAAGTCCTCTACATTTTAGCTATTCATTTCTTTCAATACTACAATAATTACAAAGCAACAATTTATACATAAAATCAGAATAATTGTCAGAACTCCAATTGTAATTGTAAAATGGTTTTCCTTTTATTTTTATGTTTTCAGTTATATATTTGAATCCTTCCTCATCAAAAATAAGAAATATATTCTACAAACAAAAATTTCAACATTCTTTTTTCATCCATCCTTTTGAAAAATAACATTTTTCAAACTTTTTTAGAGAAAACATTCAAATTCGTAATTTTTTGGAAACCAGAATCTGAAACGGTTAACAATCTTTAAGAAAAAAAGATGCATTGAAAGTTAATTAAAAAATCATGCATCTGAGGAATGAGTTTCCAGATTTTAAAACCGCTAATCAAAGGTAACAGAAAACACAATATTGGTAAATAGCTAAGAAAAAAAGAACAATAATGTTGCTATAAGCTTTCACAAATTACTTAAGTCCTGTAAATAAAAATACAGAGCGAAGGCTGGTGGTAGAAATATTTCTTCAGTTAACTGTGAATGTATGAGCATGTAATTCACTTAAATAAAAAGAACACACTGCACAAATTACATAAGTAACAAAATGATTTATTAACAGTCTTTGATTGTGGCATTATAACTGCATTAGAAAAAGCTGTAAAGTGTATTTTACAGAGAAGGGCATAGCTACACCTTAAAAACAATACAGGTGCTCACTTTTATGAAAACTATGTTACAATCTAGCAAAGCCCTGAAACTGCCACAGGTATATGGCCTTAACTCTATATACATGCAAAAATAGGCGACATAATTTGAAGATAAGCTGCTCTTTGGCAGTTCATAAGAGTGCATATACTAACATTTACAGCTAAAATAGTAGTAATCTGTACAATATGCACACTAAAAGGAAATTTTGTACAGAAGACTTCATTTCTACAATGATTAGAGCAATGTAGTATATACACACAACGATATTTCAAAGGACTCATTCCATGGCCATATTTGGAATCATTTCAAGCCCATTTTTATTCTGAGCTTCAGAAGGCACGCTTCACACTGCAGTTCTCCTGCATTTGATGCAGATATCATATTGACTTTTAAAAACAGGCTCAAATATTTTGGAGGGAGGCAGTACATTTCGTACAGAACTTTAAAACTGGTTGCAATGTCTACATCAGAAAATCAATGAACAAAAGTATATTAGATAAAATGAAACCCTCACAAAGATAAACTCACTTTCAAAAAATCCATTTCATAACAAAGTTTATTTAGAAAATTAAATTGTTAGCAAATTAAAATGAAAAATAAATAAATGTTAAAATTTTTTTTAAAAAGTTTAATGCATCAACACAATTTCTTTCAAAAGTCAACCATAGAACTAAGTTATTTTAGAGACTTATTAAATTAGAATGACAAAAAATAGAACCAAAATTTCAAAAAAAGGACAAACACATCCATACAAATTTTTTAATAAGTCAAACAATATGATATTTCAGATTTTGATATCACTTCTTAAACTTTGAGTATTCATTTGTAATGAATGCAACTATTAAATTTTATGTCCAATATAATGATAAATCATTGATACAATAACTTCAAAACATTTACAATTGCAAATGATAAAGAGATGTACCAATAGTTCTTCTTTCCCCTCTCTGAATAATCACATGTATATACTATAGAAAAAAAATTAATTTCATTGAAGAAAAGTTATGGAAATACAAGATTAGGCAAAAAGAAATCCTGTTTCATTAATCTAAAAAACATCATCAAATGAAGAATATGAAAACTTCGTATGAAAGAGTCTAAAGTTTCAAGTATGGGATAGTTGACAAAATATACAAATGACACAGAACTTGACTTTGAGCATTAAATGTAAAGGTATTACTAAAAACTGGGCAGTGAAAGACAAATATATTTTTTTTTTAAATAGCAACTCACTCACTAGAAAACTTAATAAATATTTCAATCACCAGAAATAAAACTATCTATCCCCAAAGAATGGATCTCACTATCTCTAAGACAAGCTCACAAAAAATGCAATGAAATAACTTGTACTAAAATTGTTGCACTTGAACAAAATAATTCATGCACAGTTCATTTTCTATTCATTGCCGATTGCCCCCAATAAATAAAATAAACACAAAGAAGCAGACAAATAACATGAGAGCTTTTTACAAATATATCTCTTATATATTGGCAGAAGTTCACTTTAATTCTCACTCAAGAATTAAATATCATTTATTTGAACAAAATGCTTCTTTGATCAATCACATACAATTACTTAAAATTATACATTTTAAGTGCATCAAAAAATTTCTAGCTTTAAATTATCTTTTCAGAATAAAGCTTAAATAAAATTATAAATCCTCAATATTCAACAATTAGATAATAGTATTTAAGAAAAGGGTATCAAACTGAATGTACTTACAAAAATCTGTAATAAGGGACTTATTTTTTAATCCCTTGAATTCATTGTTTAACTCAGATAATTAAATAAAAAAAAAATTTAAAGTCTTGCCCTGAAAAATATTTACTAAAATTCTTTTTAAAAAGATTATCTTTAGACAGAATTTAGTCTCACAGTAATGACACTTGCAGTTACATCTGAAACTCAAATAACTGTTTATTCAATATCGGTCATGTTCGACTCATCATACACAAAAAATTTAAGTTGCTCGATAACTCTGTCAAATAATGAGAAAAAATAGGTGTACAATACAACCAAAAATGTTAATAATAAAGTTAACAACAATATTAATTAGTCACAAAACAATAGAAAAACCAAACTGGCCCCACAAAATTTTAAAAACTTTCTCACTTAAGAAGATAAATTGTTTTATGCATGTGAAGTATTATTTATAGAAAATTCATTTTTTAATGAGAAGACTTTATTACTTATTCCTGAAAGATATCATCATCATGACAAATTTAATGTTTTTTTAAAAGATCTTTCAGGTGAATATGAAGAAAAACCAATATTAATTTAATTATATCTTTACTATGATTTGCAGATAAACTTGCAACAGGATCGTAACACTGTACCCATATGTGAGAGGCCATTTATACTCTTCCATTCAATTCATTTAAGTAATCACACACTCTTAAGAATAAGTACACAACCAGTTAGTGGTTTGCACAGTCTATCACAAATTATGGTATTCAATTATCCACGATAACGTCAAATAGCTGAAGCAGACATGCTGCCCGATCCGCCTTTTCCTCCATCTGCATCCTTCGAAGATGACTGGGAAGTGGATGGTTTGGAAGAGCAAATGGTGGATGTCATGTGTGTGCTTCGTTGCAACTGGTGGAGGGAAAGAGCGGTCTCACGATCCCAGGGCTTCACTTTCACTCGATAAAATTTTGTACCACATGATACTTTGTACCTGTTCTCTTGCTGTGGAGAGAGAAAAAATATTGCTGAGAGAAATAACCTACAATTTAATTTTAAAAAACAATATAAACTGTATGTATTTTTAAATTATTCAAATCAGTTTCATACAAATGACCTTATAATTATCCAAAAATGTTAATTTGCATTCCAAGAGTCAATTTTAAACATTTTACATATGGCCAAAAGCCAAATTTGGAAAAATAATACAAGGAATTTTATCTTCAAATTTATAACTAACAAACAAGACTAAGAAATGCCTAAACATTATTTTCATGTAAAAAAAATGTAGATAAAATTACCTTTTTTGTCACACAAAATTCTTTCTTTACGACAACACCCAGGGCCCATCGTTCATTTGGTCCAGCAGCTGGAGAGAAAAAAGCAAAATTAAGAAATAAGGTTTTCAACACTAACACTTCCATTATAATCAATTAACAACTTGAGAGAAAAAAATGCTGAAACTACTTACGAAGTTTCAAGTTTAAGGCTTGCAAACTGTCAGAGTGAAGAAAATGAACAAAAGGTCCAAAATGAAATACAGCAAAATTTTCATGCCTCTCTTCATAACACAACAAGACTAAGTCTCCTTCATTGCAACTGTATTAAAAACAGGATTTTAAAAATTAAAATACAAAGAAAAAATTTTTCAACGTAAAGTAAGATTTTTGAAGAACACATGTTTTAACAATGATTTTTAAAAAGTTATGTAAGTATTAAAAAATGTCTGAAAGATGCAAAATTTATTAAAGTTGCATTTTCAAGGATTATTTAAAAATTTGTGCACAATGTTCTTATTTTATGAATGAAATCAGGACAGAATATACAATGGTTTGACAACTGGAACTTAAGAAATCTAGCATTTCAAACTTTTTATTTTTTTACTACTGTCAAATTTTATTTACTTTAATATACATAAATTTCTTTCGAAACTGAAAATGAAGAAAATTAAGCAATGATGGGCCATATTACTTACACATAATACGAGTCGTTCAGAAGCCAATGTGGAAAAGTCCAGAAAAAAATTGAGAAAATTCAAGTTTTTTTAATACAATAATTTTTTTAAATTTTTGGTTTATTAATTTCATTAGTGAAAGTATATAAATTCTTCTAATGAATCAATGAGTGAATCTTTTAATAACTAAAAATAATGTTATTCATTCCATCAAATCAAAATTTAGAAAAACCAAAAGACATAAAAAAGTGGACTTATCCTCTATGGCTTCTGAGTGACTCATATGTGCATTCTAATATTTAAAAAAATTATCTAATTGAAAAACAGCAAAATCAAATGAAATATGTTATAGCATAGATTGGATAGTAATTATTGTAATAATTTTCACCCAATCCCAGCTAAAAAGATACAGAAAAATTATAACTTATCTACTTAAAAGAATAAATATGGTATACCATTTTTAATCCTTTAAATTTAATACAATTTCCATCATCAGTGCAGAATAATTTTTGATGATATTCTAAAAACAATTCTGACGAAGTTTTCATTTTTACAAATGTTACAAAATACTGAAATTACTCACGTTAAAATAGAGATCTTGTTATTGCAGTCAAAACAAGGATACTGGGATGGTGCCTATAAATATGTGAAAAATAACAAATTCAAAATGTGATTCATTAGTCTCACAATAACTGAGTACCAATTTATGATTTAACCAAATATAAATACACTGAAAATAATTATATTGAATATCAAAGAACAGTTTTTGAGAAGAGCATGCAGTGTATAATTTTAAAATAATAATAACAAAATTTACACCTAACTGTCAATTTATATGGTATTTAAATTGCACACGTTTGAACAAATAATGAAAACCTTTCACTTGCAGGGTTCATACTGTATATATGATAGTAAAATTCAGGAGTTTCTAAGATTTTTTCAGGAGTACAGTACAGAAAATTTAGGAGATAACATGAAAAAAAAAATCAACTATAGGAGAGAAGGGGGTAGTGTGGATAATTTTTATAAAATTGGCAAAAAAGTATACTAAATATCAATTGTCCCATCTTTCTCGATTGCAGTGACTCGAAACATGCGCGGTACTCTTTCGGCGCTAAGTAAGGCCAGAAGTAAGAATTCCGGATTCCAACGACTTTCTATCAATAAGGAAAAATGGAAACGTCATATTTTTATGTTTTATCATAATTTTATCTTTTGCTCTTCGATTGTAATTTTTCAGGAGACAAAAAGAAATATCAGGATAATAAACACAATATTCAGGAGTTTTCGGGGCCCTTAGGAAAAAAAAGCAAAATTCAGGAGTTTTTCAGGAATTTCAGGGGGAGTACGAACCCTGACTTGTATAACACTCAATTTCAATTTAAGTTACATCCAGTTCAAATGTAAAAATGAAAATACAAAAAAATTTGAAATTGTGCAGAACTGGAAATATTTGTTCCTGTTCAAATTGACTTTAGCATGTTTTAATATTTCAAAACATTGCAAAATGACCCCTTGCATAAATTACATGTATGAAATTAATGGCAGAAAGAGAAAGCAACCAACAGATAAAGAAGAATTTATAAAGATTTGAGTAAAGACTTAAGACCACTTTTGATTATGAATTTCATTATTGAATTCCATGATTCCAATTTACATGAAGCATTTGGAAAGCCTACCTACAATTTAAATTGAGCGAAACTGAATTTAAAACAAGCCCAAAAGCTAAAAATTACAAAAGGAAATTCTGTACTTATACTATTCTTACTGAAATAAAAAATTAACCTTTTATTTTATCAAACTATAGTTTTGAATCAAAATTAATTACAGTTTGCTTTTTAAAATGTAAACCTAATTTTGTCAAGTTAATTTTAACTAAAAATGGGAAGGAAAAAGGGAATAATAAAAAGCAAGACTTTTAATTTAAAGCATGATTTCAGACATCAAAAGTTAAAAACATTAAAGGATGGGAAGAACCAATGTATTTTGAAGTCAAGTAATAGCAGAAAAACACAAGCACAATTTGGAGAATAAAGAATTATTTTTAAAAAAACACACACTTTTACAAACAGGTATGTAGATACATGAAATCAAAAGAAATTGACATGCAAATAAGATGATCCAAATTGAATAAAATTTCTGATTTAAGAAAGTTGGTTTGTCTCAGAATTTCAAATGACCTTCATGCTTGCATAACTGTTCAACAAAAACCAAACAATTCATCAAATATCTTTGTCAATTTTCCCAGTTTGAAATGTCAAAAAATATCTAAATCAAACCCAAGAGTTTTATTTAAAATCATCCACTGAATCAAAGAAACCATATAAAACTTTGCAAAGAAGCATGAGCAATAATTTAATCTTTATTTAGCTACTGATAAAGGTGAATTAAGAGAAGAAAAATGTCTAATCCAGTCAAATTTGAATATGATAAATAAACATGCAATGCTTACACGTCCCATCCATAATCGCTGACTTGGCTCATCCCTTGATTTCAATTTCTGAAACAGTAAATCCACCTTCAAACAAATGCATAACTGCATTCAAAGTGTTAGATGCAGAACATCAAAAATCTACCACCAAATTTAGGTAAGGCATTATTCAAAGAAACAGATGAGGGGAAAAAAGACACACGCAGCACAAAGAGCTAACACACACAGTTAAATAGAGTGAAAGTTAATACACAGAAGCGAGAGAGGAGATACGTAGAAGAATGGCAAAATGGTTAATCTTTCGAAAAATCACCTTCCGCAAGAAAATATAATAATCCTAATAACAATCAAAAATCAATCCTGAACAAACAGCCAACCAAATAATTTTAAAAATTCTATTTACTATCCACCTTAGTATGCTTTCAGAAAATTAGGATAAATTTCATAAAATCTGGTTCAATTTGTTACATTTTGCAACAACATGAACCCGAGTCTACCTTTATAATTTTTAAATTTCATTAAAATAATAATTGCCCTTTCCTTTTTCTACCAAACTAACTTCATTCTACAAAGATTCCTTTGGTTCAAGATTTTCAATTTATCCACATAAGACTTCCAGTTAAAATTTAACATTTGATAATAACAAATGCTCTGATGTTCACACAAATATAAATAATCACAAAATGTATGCATTTCAGACTTAATTTTAGCTTTACTAAAAAAATATCATTGATACATCAAAATTTCAACATGAATCTTTACGTATGCAATTCTTTTTGCCATAGAAAATGTTTCCAATTGACTGCAAGATCTTATTGCCTTGAATGTACATACAAGGAGACAAAAAAATTATAATAAATGCACAGATGGCAGGATTTACAAATGTTTTTCCAAAAACTTTTTTCCTTATAAAATGAATGTAGTTCAGTAGAATGTACTAATAAATAAAACCATACTATAAAAATTATTTCAAGATAAAATGTTTAATATAAAATTTTTAAATAAAAAAAGTGGGGAAAAGACAAATGAAACGTCAAAAGGTTTGGATATTTAAGTTAGTTGCATTTCTTTCATGATGTTAAATATGCAATGCCTACTAAAAGAAATCAGTTGAAAAAAAAGTAAGAATGTTAGGATTTATCTTAGGGCTACTAACTGAACTTTTGTTAGATAAACAGTAAAATTAAAATCTTAATCTGAAAGTTTGGGCATTCCATCTTACACAATGCAAAATTCATACTCTCAATTAAACAAGATATTTATATACCAATACAATACCTTTTTCAGACTTTCACTGGGAATTACACTGCTATGGGTACTTTGACTCCTAAAATTTCAAAGACATGAACAGTTTTTTACAAAAAAAGCCAGTTTAACAATTAGATCATACATAAAAATTGTATATATTACATTACGTACAATGAAGAGGTTTGTTCCAATATGGGTTCTAATTCTCTCCGCAGCTTAGTGAGCAGTTTACTTTCATCAGCACTTAGCAACATTTTGGAAGAACTACATTAGAAAAAGACAGAAAAACCACAAAATAAATAAAAACTGTTTCTAAATGATATTTAAGAAAAGCATTGATAATAGATATCACAAGTTTAGTTTAGTTATATCAACCTCCTGTTTTAAAGCAAAACAGAGGCTGTTTTGGGAGGGGCATCATAATTTCGAACCACAGTCAGATGAGGAGGACGACGCCCGAGCTGGCACCCCCTCTCCAAATTTTCCTACCACACTAGCAAGAAGACAACTGGCTGTATATGGGACCTGTTGTATGATTTAACATACAACAGGTCCCATACACAGCGGATCTTCAATAAAATCGGATTTCAAACCCAGAACCCTCCAGCCCAGAAAGTGAGACCTTACCAAAAGGCTATAGCAGCCCTTAGGTATCACAAGAGATACAAAGCCCATATTATGTTTCACGATATGAAATATTTCAAAAAAGCTCACCAAAAAATTTTTATGAAATCAGTATTTACATCCAATATGTAATAATAGTAGCTTTTTAGTAAGCATGAAGAAACATTTGTGCCCATACTGCACATATAAAAGCATTGTAGAGATTCTTGAGGAGTTTCAATTTAGTTTGTTGAATGCCAGAATGTCATACTTCCCCAGTTTCATATTCAAAACTTTAAGGAGAAGGAATATAAATTTTGTTTATATTTTGATTAATGTCTAGGGACTGATGGAATAGTATTGTTATAAAATGAATGTAAATGTCATTGAGATTTCAGCCCCTACATAGTTTACATACATCCATATAAAAAAAATTTTTTTTAATGCATAGAAGGCTTCAAGAAATAATTCTGAAGAACTAACATCATCCTGTAGAATCCTGATGTCAATACCTATTTTTACTATATTTCTATGATATATGCAGGCAAAAAATTAAGAAACTTTTTTAAAAATTTGCACCATACATGCAAGCAACTAAAGTATAACAGTCTAGTGGCATCATTTATATTTTTTGAAATATATAAAAAAAAATCATATTTTAAAAGAAAATAAAAAAGAATGTTTTATAACTATGATACTAACCAAGAAGCACCAGAATCACTTTGGGACATAGATGATTCGCAAGTTGTAGCTGGACCTTCTGATGGAGAAGGATACTGACTTAAATGTGCTAAAATAAAATTCACCCACATCAGAGTATTATCAAATATAAAAAATGTATAAATAGAAATCACATTTCAAAATAACATAAGTATCTAACCAGATCAATAAAAAATGCTGAAACCATTTCAAAAAGTCTACCAACTTATTCTTGATATTCTATGAAGGGCATGACAGAAACTAATTATGTAAGCTAAGTTTACTTTGCACTCAGATGAATTCCATATCAAGACACGATAATGCCAAACACAGATCAAATAATAGAAATGCCCAACTTCCAAAGACACTAAAAAGACTTGAACTATTAGGTAAAACAAGGCAAAAATTATAATCATTCAAGATGGCAGGATAACAATCAAAAGTGCAAAGCAAAAAATACAATCAACTGATTTTTCATTACTTTATATAAGATTATTAATCATAAAAATATTCCTAACATTAAAAATAATTGCCCTCTTGCTGAAAACTTATCATCTTAAGAATATTCTTCAAGAACACAGGAATGAATCTAGTTCGAGGTTATAAAACTCGGCTTAAAATTTTCAGTGTGGATCCGAAATCAGAATAATAGAAGGATTTAATCAAGAGATTCTATCCTTGACCACAATACAACATTTCTATTCTATAAAATTTAGTTCTTTTGCAGTAATTTAAAATGTTCCAAATGCACAGTTAAAAATGTCCTGTACTGAAGTTAAAATTGTTCTGAATGAAGTAGCTACTAGTATCTTACATTTAATGGCAAACAATTTGGCTTCCAAAACAGATAATCGAGACCGCAAACCTTCAATTACAGCATCTTTCTCTTTAGCTAACCTATTGATGGCTTCATTGAAAGATACCTATGAAAAATTAAAAAACAGAATGTTATAACCAAAAAATAATCCAAGATAAATAGAAAATTTGAATAATTAAATTTTAAAAAATAAATAAAATGATACAGAAAACCATCAAAGTATTACATTTTTACTATTAACATCTGAATCATAAAAATTCATCAACTTTGCTGACTAATACAATTTCAAGACCTAATTTCTTCGTATTTAAAAATTACGAACTTGCTCATACTAAAAAATGTACCTTTTGGTGTACAAAATTGAAATCAATCAACACTTTTTTTTAAACTTTTTCTGAAGTTTTAGATGAAGGTTAATTCTGACAAATGCTATGAAAATATTCAGATCTGAAAAGAATGATGAAAGGAAGTAGGGCAGGGGTTAAAAACATTTATTTAGCCATTTGTTTTCGGCATTTTTTAAAAAATTCGTCTGCATAACCATGACAACAAAATTTAAGACAATGTTGCTTCTTTTTATCATTTTGCTTTCTCATTAATATTTCCAATTCACTGATCCATCTATGAATGATGTTCTCTGTTGCAACAAGTACTTCATCATTCTATTATGAAAGTACTTAATTGAAGTTCTTAATTATGATTACATAGGTTTTATTTAAAAACATTATGGAAAAAGGTCTTAAGAAGAAAACATTGCCATAAATTTTCAACAAATTACTGTTAGCATGTCCAAATTACAACCATCTCTTTCCTACTTACACGCCATATTAACACTCCAACAGTGTAATTTTTTAAAATCACTATTTAGATACAACATTTTCAAATATGTTCAAATAACATTGAGCCAAGTGGGTTGCTATTTATAAGCAAAGCTTTATTAGTATAATATGATTCAATGCTATAGAAGTACTAAGTAAACACAATAGCCTGTGAAAATCAAAGGATGCAGCAGAAAGTAGACTTGCTTCCAACCCACACAAATCGCAGAATATGCAGTCAGAGAGTTAAATAACATATAAATATGTTTAACATATTTATAGATAAAAAAAAACATATGAAGATATAGAAATGAGAATACCAGACAAGATTTTTTTAATGACTGTAATAAAAATTACAAAAAAAAAATTAAAAAATATTTTTAAATGAATTAAAGCCAAAATATTATTCTTAAAAGCCAAATAATTACTTAATAGCATTAAATTTCTTATATCAGCATTTAACTTATTACAAATATACAAAATACACAAAAAATTTTATAAAAAATTTGCCTCTATTTACTTAAGAATTTAAAGCATTGATACCAAAATGCTTACCTGACTTTCAGCAGTAATACGCGATTTCAGCTTTTCTAATGCTTCCTCGTGTTCTGACTGTAGTGTTAAAATTAGTTTGTCTCTTTCTTTCTGTCTTTTCAAAACATCTTCTTTTAAATCATCTAATTCTTTTTTATGCCTTTCAGCAAATGCTTGTAGATCATCACTCCATAAATCAGAATCCTGAATTACACCATTTCTTAAATCTTCAAGCAGTGAACGTAGCTGCTCAGATGAAAACAAAAAGACATTCAATCATACAACTTAAAAAAAATATCCTAGAAAATTATTCCAAGATATATGCTTAAAAATTTGACAAAGCACATTTTATTTACTACTAGCAGTACCCACACGCCGTTGCCTGTGGTATTGTGAATTTCAACAAAAAATTTTTAAAAGCCCACAATGACATAAAATAAATTTTTGAAAACAAAGTCAATACAAAAAAATATATATATTATTGAATTTGACTGCTTATTTTTTGTCGCAACAACGACATTAACTGAAGAAATGTTTTTTTTTTTTTTTAAGTGACAATGAAATTATAAAGTATTATAATTATAGCAAACGATGCTATTAGAATTCAAAATGAGTAAAAACAACCAGCTGGTTTGCTCGCTAAAATGAAGTTATAATTCAGTCAGGCTGACGCCTTAATATCTCTGGAACCTGTTTAAAATACTTAACATTAGATATTACAGCCACAGACACAGAATTAAAGCCATTCAATGAAATTATTTCAAATTGAAGTTACAGTACCAAATAAACCGATATTTTCAGAAAAAAAATTTAGGATTTAAAAGATTGGTTCCTATAAACCAGGTAAAAAGTAAAAAAATGAAAACCAAATGAAATTTTAAACGATTTTAAATGGAACAATACGATAAACATAATTTCTGTTGTATTTAAATACATCCAAAATGAATCAAAGAAGGGAAAAAAAAGAGATGAAATCGTCCACTATAGGTTTAAACTTTGAAGCCACATTATGTGCAACACTAATTAAAAGAATGTTCTGCCGACGTGTTGAAAACAAAGGGATTATGACGTCACGTGCTCTTCCTCTGTAGTTTCTACGAAATGCATGTTGGGTAAATAAGTCACGCGACTTTATTACGAAAAGCCATGAGGAGAAAATTATGACACGAAACTTTTTCAACAGTTCAGAAAAAATTTATTTAAAATTCAAAAAACCGTTCAATTTTATCCGTTCTTGTTTTAAATTGGGGGGAGGGGGGGAATATTCCATTCATTACCTCAAAAAAAATTGAAAAAATTAACGTCCTTAGAACGGCTGATGCAGTAAATTTAAAAGCGAAAAAATTTCATCGGCAAAACTGACTTTTTTTTTAATTTCTGCAAATTCAGTAAATTACGTTAGAAGTTCAAAACAAACTTCATTAGAACGTAAATTAATTGTTCTACCCGATGGTACATCAATTGTTTTTCAATGATCATTAGAAAAGATACTACAGCAATAAACGTGCCAAAAATGATACAAAACAACATAAAACATTAAATAAAAAATTTTCTAAATTAAATTTTAAAATTCTGATTTCGAGATACCTTGAGTCACCATTACGAATACTTGTTCAAGTTATAGTACCCATATAACTTCATACCAATAATTTTTGCAACAATGAGCAGATTTGCTGATTTTCTAATATGCCTAAATTGTTATAAAACTGAAGTAGAAGTATGAATATGAATTAGAAGTATAGTTTAGATCAGGAGAGATGGATACATTTGGTATCAAGTAAGTACAAATATCTCATTTAAGGGGGGGGGGGATACCAGCAAACTAGTGAAAACAAATATAGGATTGAAATTAACCGATTTTAGTGATTTGACAAAAAAGATAGATAAATTAAGAGTTGATGAACTTCATATTGAACACAAGTCACCATTCAAAAAAGTTAGAAATACCTATATTTAAAAAGTTTGATTCATGTGCTTTCTCTTAGTAGTTAAAAACAAAGAGCAAAGTATTATAACTGTTAATCTGAGTATTGGATTTAATTTTTTATGTAACCATTGCAAAACAAAATTACCAATTTTAAGAAAAATCATAATATTAACAACCTTCATTTCAATCTTTACGCTACCAACAAAAGAAAACTGAAAATCTTATAGACAACAAAAACTAAATGTCCCATAGTAATGTTAAAAATTATTAATTCATTCACAAAGAGCACCAATTGATAGAAAAATCTGAGTAGGACATTAAAGATATATATGTCTTCATCATAGAAACGCAATTAAAATTTCTCATATGAATTCTAAACAATTCTGAATGTTAAGAAAAAAGCTATAATGGATACCTCTGGATCCAAGGATTCTACATCAGAAGCAAATGGTAAAGCCTCCAGAGTAAACCTATAGCGACAGCGAATGACATCCAGTTCCTTTTTATGTTGCTGGCAAAGTTTTTCTTCCATCTCCTTAAGTGCAGTTTCTTTGGATGCCTCTATTTCTACTTTGAGTTTATCATAGTTCTGTTGAGTCTCTTCTAGATCCTAATAAAATTTAGAGAACTGATGAGAAACCCCTTTTCATAAATTATAATAATACTGGATTTGGACTTAAAATTTAAAACTGCATCTATTTTGTTTATTTATAACATAATTTATTGTTCTGCATTTTTTGAAATTTTAGAACTAAATAGAAGTTTCAAAAACTAATAATACAAACCTTCAGGCACTGAATCTTTTCACTGTTAATGAGTTTCAGTTTCATTTCAAGTTCTGAAGTGTTATTTGTAGCATCTTTTGACTCTTGCAGTCTATATATAAATACAAATCATCTGAATTACATCCTTCATTATGATTAACAAAACAACCTAAGGCACTAAAAATATAAAAGTAATTTTTTTATAGTTAATTAAATAAGTATCTAACCGAATTATTTCTTGATTCAGATTATTTTGTTTTTCTTGCATTTCAGACAATATGGACTGTTCTTTCTGGAGTTTTACATTGTAATCTTCTTCAATCCTGGACTTTTCTTCTTTGAGATTTGTTATTTCACCGAGAGCATTAGAAAGAGCCTAAAAATAAAAATAAAGAATGCTGACTTCATAACCAAGTAATGTTGGAAGGATAACAAAAAATATTTTGCATTCTCAGAATAACATTCCAATTTTTCTGTTTTAAGATCTTCAGAAGTAATAAATATTCCAAGCTAAAATTATTTAATATAAAACACAATTTTATTGATTCAACAGGCATGATTTTTCGTATTGTTAACATTAATGATTTATAAAATTATAACAACAAAAAATTCAAAATACAAAACATTTCTACAGATTCAATGAAATTTCCACTCATTAAAAATAAGATCATACAATACAAAAGAGTCGGTTCAATTTTTAATAATCAATATTGATAAATCAATCAAAACATCTTTCTAGCACACAAAATGATATAACAATTTTTTTTTTCTCTCTCTTATTACCTGATTCAACTCTATAATTTTGCTTTCTTGTTCTTCAACCTTCTCTTTCATTTGGTTTTTGAGTAAATCTAATTCAAGTTCATGTTCCAGCAAATAACCCTTTGTAAGTTCCTTTTGCTTTTGAAGATCACAGTACAGCTGAAAATACAGAATTCAATTCAAAAAATTGATAGCTATTGATTTTTGACTTTGAAGAGTAAAAAAAAATATCGAAGGAAAAAAATAAACTATGCTAATAATGACTATGCTGACAATGACTTAATGAAAAAATATATTTTAAATGAAAAATGTACAAGAAATTTTATATAAATTACGAAACCTGTTCTTTTTCATGTTTTAAATCTTCTACACTGGATAGAGCTTCTTGAAGACGTTCCTCATAATGCAGAATTTGATTTTCTGCATCATTCAGCTTTTGACTTTCTATTTCTAATCGATGTATATAAGCATTTTCTCTTGATGAAAATTCCTTTGTAGCTTCACCCAATGCTTCTTCCTTAAAATGCAAAGTTTCTTATGAAAAATTTGTAAGATGATAGTCATTGTAAAAATAAAAGAAAAATTATTGAGTATAAACATTTTTCTTAAAGCAGTAAAATTGAAATAATTACAGTTTATAATCAGAACACATGTTTTAACATATTATACAGGAGTAGTTGATACTTCCCAGATAATTATAATATTAAGGGATGTAACAAATAGTGACTTGGCCGAAAAACCAAATACTGAATATTCGACCAAATTTCAGGCAGAATACCCGTTTTTTAAAAACATTTCACTTTTGATTGTAAATAAAATATTTCTCAAATTTTAAATAAAGATGAAAGATTAATTAAACTGATTTTTTATTATTTGTATATTTAAAAAATGTTAACACCTCATATTTTTGTAACATTTTAAAATACCTTAATTCCAATAATAAGAAATGAGAAACCCTCTTCAGTTAGGGATTGCTTTACAGACATAAAAGAGTCATCAGTGTAGAACATGACCATGGCAAACAGAGAAGAAAATTAAGTGGATAAATTAAATTTATGAGAAGTAATAATTTGATTTTTTTTAATAAAAAAAACCATCTAATAGCTAGGATGAAGTGTCCCTCTTAATTGGTGGGGGGAAAATGCAAAAAAAAATATTTCAAAGAATTGCAAATTTAGCAAGAAAATATCTTTCAGCTCCTGAAAGCACAGTATATAGCAAGCATTTATTTTCTGAAGCAGGCAATATATATGAAAACAAGAAGAGCAGACTTCTTCCT
This sequence comes from Araneus ventricosus, assembly GCA_013235015.1. Taxonomy (NCBI): domain Eukaryota; kingdom Metazoa; phylum Arthropoda; class Arachnida; order Araneae; family Araneidae; genus Araneus; species Araneus ventricosus. The sequence goes on along the minus strand of BGPR01026640.1, from coordinate 3,618 downwards.
GAAAATGTTGAAATATTAATTGTTCTTGCATCATAATTTCAGGCTTTGCAATGATAAATGATATGTGACATTACTAAATACTTATGTACTATGCAACTTAAAATTGGGTAAATGTTAGGAGATATTTTTGAAAATAAATGTACTGAAATGTAGTTCTGCAATTTTGCTTATTAAATATATTTTTAAAAATTATTATCCTGGATTTATTCGGCCAAATATCTGTTAGTATTCGGGCAGATTGAATATTCAGCAAAAGGGCTGAATACCAAATAGTGGCCAAATATTCGTTACATCCCTACTATTTAAGAATTCTTTTTTACGGAGTGAACTTACTGCATTCTGAATTATAAAACTATAGAACAATATAAAAAATTGCATGGAAAAAAGTGATTTTTTTATTATTATTTCTATGAAATTTGTATAGGTCCTCCTCCCTAAAGAGAAAGGTTTAACTGCCTTTCAAAGTCAATCTAATTTGAATTTAGAAAATCCAGATAAATGGCAGGATTTGGTAACTATAATCCAAAATATGTAATTTATGTACAGGATAAACATGTTAGGAACACAGCCTAGTCACTGAAAACCTTTCAAGGTTCTAAATTCAAGTAAAAATAGCCAAAATATCAAATTTAAGCAGTCTAAATAGAAGACATGGATTTATGAAGCAAAAAGTAAAGTTCTGATAACCCAGTTTCATTTGTGGGAAAGGGCAAATTGCACAGTTGTAAGATTCCTAAAAATAACATGTTCTGTAAATCCATTTAACACAAAACAAGGAAATAGCACAAAAATAGAATTTTAAGTTCAAAAAATATTTTTTTAAATCTCTTACATTTTTTAAAGCAGTTTTTACCAAAAGTACAATAATTAGCATATATTAAATAATGTTTTCCTCATCATCAAAATTAAACACCATTAACCAAAGACGTTTTTTTTTGTTTTTTTTTACAATATTTTTATTTTCTGAACTTCCTTCAGAATTGTATTGATTTCTATTCTTACATTATGTAAAAAAGAAACCTGTTATTTTAAATTGCTTGCTTTTAACTGAGAGATCTTTATAAATATGTTTATCTATATATATAAAACTCAATGTATGTATGTTTGTTCCAGCATCACTTCAGAACGGCTAAAGGGATTTCGATGATATTTGGCACACATGTTCCTCATTAACCCACTTGAAGTATAGGAGAGGTAAATAAGCCCTAAAACAGTTCCTCAGGGTATGGCAAAGACTCCAAAATACATGTAACAAATAGGCCGACTGACGATTTTGATGAAATTTAGTACCAGATTTAGTGCCAAAAAAATATAGCTAAAGGTAGATTTATCGTTACAAACAGCATTATTATACACAGGTTTCACTGTATTATTTTTTATTTAAAAATTATTTTAGGCAGAATGGCAACGAAATGATACCTAAAATATTATTAAACGAAGGAAAAAAGTTGAATAAATAGAAATTTTATGAAGATGAATATATGGTCGACTGTCTTACTAATTTATAATTTTAATTGGCAAAATTTAAATATAATTGCTAAGAAGATTGACAAAAGAAAGATAACTGAATTAGGTACGAATTTTTTGATTTACTATACGCTCTTAAGTGATATTAATCTTTATTTTAAGGGAACTGAGATATTTCGATATTTCATACTATCAAAATATCAATGTTTCATTTTATCCTCAAAGAGTATGGTACAATTAATCGATTCTGGAAATGAATAATATGCATGGATTCGAAAAATCCCGAAAACTCCTATCTTAAGATTTAAAAATGTAAAGAAAAGGATACAATATAATAAAATATCTATTATTTTGCAATTAAATATAGAGTTTTTGCATTATTTATAAGTTTTAAAAAAATTAGGAGCACATGTATGAAATTGCTTTCATTGTTTAGATAATAAATTTCATATCAAAATATATCTGTAAGCATTCTGCATTTGAGATTTTTTTTTTTTTTTACTTATTTCTGGGTAGTAGTATATTTTTACGATACTTTTCTTAATGAAAAATATAGTAATTTTTCAGATTTTCAATTTATCCGACATTTAATATTTAAAAAATAAATTTTTTGTGAGTGTAATTAGATGAAAATAAGTTCAATGTTCTAAAGGGAACTAAATCGCATATTGAACCGACTGCGGGATGATTTTATTTAAATTCGTTTTTTCTAAGCATACCTATTTGTGGTCATGTATTTGCAGATAATCGCATCAACACATTTTCGATTTTCTAGCTGAAAAACAAATACTTTGAGAAGGTTTATATTGTTTTATATTGTAAACTTCATATTATTGCTATATGTATTATATTTTCACACGTTGGCTGCTGAGATCACGCACTTTGAATCACGCTTCTGTTTCACATTTACTATGTAATTAGATGACCCCTTCTTTACTATAGTTAACCCATTAATTGCGGGTGTGGTTTATAAACCACATATACAACAAAGTACTCGCAGTTTTAAAAAATTTTCCTTTTCCTCTCCATTACAAGGTTTTGATAAGAAAATGACCGGGAAACAACGGGTAATCTGCTAGTATTGTGATAAACAACAATTAAATCACTCTTAAATTCAGTGCATATTCCAGCGGAATGATCTGGCAAATTAGGGAAAATATATCTCCAACTGTACAACTTAAGTTTATGTTTCATTTTCTATGCTATTGTCCTTTGAATTATATTAGTGTATTCCAAATGGCTTTGTTTTCCCCCACAATCTCCACAATTCTTGAACCATATGGGAGTGACTGTATTCTAGGACAGTGGTGCACAAACTTTTTTCGTTTCCGACCCCCAACATTGTGTAAAATTTTGTCACGACAACCAGAGGGAACACAACCAATGTTTTTGAAGAGAAGCCTTATAACTTTTATTTTGAAATAAATTTCTTTGAATTTGACAACCCAAAAAAGTTTTAGGGTCGTGATCCACGGTTTGAGCACCACTGTTCCAGGATGCTATCCTTCACAAGGTTTCTCCCAATTCTCAAACTAGTGTTACAAAAGTGTTGCAATTACATGTGTGTACTTGGAATAGAATTATAGTTCATTATTACATTTAGAAGAATTAAACTTAGAAAAAAATTCAATCCTTTTAGGTAACGCCGATACCTATTTAGAATTCTCTAAGGAAATAATACAAACCTTTTCTAGAAGCATTTGTTGATTAAGCCTTTGCATGTAAGAGTTGATGTTTTCTACGATCTGCGATGCTTGCGACATTCCTTCACATAGATCATCCTTCACAGATACTTTCAAATTGGAGAGATCATGCTGGAGGTTCTTTTGGAGCTCCTGGATGAATTTCTGTAATGCAGATATTTTGGCATGCACCTTCAATATATTGGACTGGCTATTTTCCAATGAGCTCTGAAAGCAGCAATGTTTTTCAATTGCCACATAACAGCACTACACTTTAAAGACTTAACGGTAAATCATACTGGTTTAAATGCTAAGAACATTCTATAACAAAATTGCAAGGTAATTGAAACTATAATTATGTTTTAACTGCCAAAATAAGCAGCTTCTTTTAGGTAGATTCCTTATAGGAACTCTACCTATTGCAATGGTTCTCATGACACGACTTTCGGAAAATTTCTGCAGATCTTCA
>BGPR01026639.1:6362-21368 GCA_013235015.1 Araneus ventricosus | reverse complement strand
AATATTCTTTCAAATCTAGTCTTTGTATTACTTTATTTTCATGTGCCTGCCTCCCGTTTATTTTTTCTACAAATATTGTCAATAACTTCCCCCAAAAAACGTAAATCTCCTTTAAATCCTATACTGTTTAATTAAATTTTTTAATCCAGCCTTTTAATTACCTTATAACTAAACCAATGTTTCTATTGACCCACACTTTTTCATATGCCCGCATCTGTTCTTTTCCTTACAAATATTGCCAATAAGATTCCCCAACGAACCTAAATCTGTTTCGAATCCTCTCTTGCTTGATTAAAGCTTTCAATTCCAGTCTTTTTACTACCTTAAAACAGTTTAGCTTGAACGAAAAAGCGAGAATTCCAATGTTTATAAATTAAAACAGAATAGCATATTTTGTTTTGAAAAAGAAAAAATAATATGAAATAAACAAAACAGAAACGATAGACGATTTAATAGTACACCATACTGATAAATTAAACACCGGAAACACATATTTTCGTCTTGCCCGCATTTGAATAATAGTGGAGAAAAGCGTCGTCCCCGTCCTCTGACCGCGGTTCAAAATTACGAGATTCGTCCAAAAATAGTCCTGGTGTTGCTTCAAAATGGACGCTATTATAACTAAACTAAACCAGTAGAATTTTATCTAGATCTTAGAATTATCTGATTTCAAAGCTAAGAATTCGGCACCAAGTAATTACGGCCTGGACTAGGGTGATATATGGTGTCAACAGGTTTATACTTTCCCTATTTTAAACGTTCAAAACAGCAAAAATTATATTTTCTTTAACAGATAGAAAAGACGATAGATCCAAAGTAAATATAGGCTTATGCTGTTTCAAGAAGCAAAGGAGATCCATAGTGATTTCGTGGCAGTCTTGGATTCGAGACCAGATTCCATCAAAAGTCAATCTATTACTCGGTGCTGAACGCGTCAAAATGTGTCAGAAACAAACTTTGTCCTCCCAGTGTGGTGTGGAATTTTTGAAATGTGGCACAGGCTCAGGTGTCTTCGTCTGACCAAGGTTCAAAATTACCAGGATAATATTGAAATGGCCGTCGTGTAGCTTCAAAGAGGGACCTTAATCACACTTAACTAAACTTACAAACATAAAAATACGAAATAAGGGAAGATTTAATTGTGAAAGAGTTAAAAATACAAAAGTAATAACAGACAACCAGGAGGAATAAAAATCCGGTGGATGACATCATCAGAGGCCATTCATCCATGCAGATTCAAATTCAGAATGGATTTTTTGTAGAGGAAAAAGACTTTAAGGTCTAAATTTAATTTGAATTTTCCTCTAAGGTCTGAACCACTTCCACTACAGAAAACCCATTCTGAATTTGAATCTGCATGGATGAATGGCCTCTGTTGACATCATCCACCGGATTCTTATTCCTCCTCGTTGTTTGTTATTATTTTTGTATTTTTTGTATTTTTAACTCTTTCACAATTAAATCTTCCCTTATTTTGTATTTTTATCTTTGTACTTCGCAATTTTTCCTGGATGATGAAGAATTTGTGCACACCAAATAAATTGCTTCTATTGTTGTTGTTTTGTCTTTTTTAGATATTCAATCCTTAACTAAATTTAGCTACATTTTATAGGTAAACAAAAAGATCAGTAAGGAGTGTTTATTAATCACATTTGACTGAAAATAAAAGCAGGTTTACAAGTCCCTTTCCTCAACCATCATTTGGATGCAAATGATGTATCAAATTTTGATGCCATGTTAAAGACCTCTGAAGCAATTGACAAGGTCATTTTCCGAACCATCGTCGACAAAGCAGAATGAACGAAGAAGAGAGAGAAAAAAATTAAACAGAAAAAAAATCTCTCACTTTTTTCTTTCTTGAGTCTCTTCAGTGATGCTTCCTTCGCTTGAAATAATCCCAGTGAAGCGAATTTGCTTCGAAGTTACGAAGCATCTTTCTATTTTATTCCATTTTTATTACTTTTTTTCGTTCTTCCTTACATGGTTTGTTTCCCTGAAAGACCAAACGTCGCTGAATTTTCCAGAGTTTTAAGCTCCGAGTCATCGAGGAATGTTCTTGAAGAAAATGCTCGGTATCTCAAGTCGAGAACTGACTCGTAACTTGTGAAAAATTCTTTTTACTTCTTTATATTTTTCTTCTTTCTTTTCCGTCTTAGGTGTGACGGATTTTATTTAGTTAGCTGCCATATTTAGCATCCCAAGATAAAAGCATTGATGAATACGAGTTTGATAAAAATGACGAAGTTAATTTTAGCCAGTAAGGCTAAGAAGGAATGCAGTTGTGAAATTTCATTTCTTTTTTGAAGAACTTTAGAATTTTTTGAAACAATATTAACACCGCTTAAGGTATCCGATTGGTTTAAAATCGTCGTTTTTGATGAAATTATCAAAAATAATTTATGACTTTATTTTGTAACCTGTTTAATCAGCTTTCTAAAATTGTCTCACTTTTTTACTCTACGTGAATTACAAATGGAGTTACAGCTGTTTTATTACCGAACTGTAAGCATTATTTTATGTTGCATGAAAACTTTGAATGTGTTCTCTGAGAAATTATATTTTTGAAGAAAACTGTCGACAGTAACGATGATTTCTCAAAATTTATACAAGTATTAATATAAAATTTTCTGAGATTGCTTTCTGTAATATGCTTGATGTTTTCCTCTAAAATCTAAGGTCAATTTTGAAATCAAGTATTATTTTTAAGTGCATAAATATAAACGAAAAGCATTTTTTTATGAAAAATTACCAGTTTAGTAACTACGTTCAGCTATATATCAAAACTATTTTGAAGTACAAGAAATATTTTAGAGCATAACACAGATAACTGTCATAAAAATGTACTCCTTCAAGGATTTATGTATATTTAGAATATGATTTTGTCTATGACTGTTAGCGTAAGTCAAATATTTCAGTCAGTTTTCTTCAAATTTCTCAGTTTTTTTAAAACAATATTATTTTGAAAGCCTAATTTTACAATATTTTCATAGTTTTAAAACATATGCAGTTGAAAAATAACATTAAAAATATATATATAAGTTATTTTTCAAAAAAATGTCTTCGAACACAGTCGGATACCTTAATAGTATTTATGTGTACGAGAATCTTTAGAAGTGCCTGCTCGTCTTGTTAAATTATGCAATGAAGAAATAACCACTATAATTAGAAACACTTTTAATTAGAAATTGGATTAAAATGTTAAAGTTAAATATAAAATATATTATTCACTAAAAAAGAACGCCTGATCATCGATAGTGATGTTCTTATGACACACTTTTTATAAAGAATCTTAGCCTAAAAGTGATAAACATATGAAGAATGGAAGAATTATTTAGTAGGTTCAGTTAAAATCTAAAATGCACCGTTTACTGTTCCATAAACTGGCAAAAATATATCAGGATATTTAAAACCATATTTGCATTCTTATATAGGTGAGTTTTACGAGGCGTGTCCGGAAAGTAAGTACCGTTTCGTTCTACTTCCACCGCAGCGCTAGTGTCGCAGTACCGCGCATGTGCACACGTGTCTCTGGTTCATTGTCTGTCCACTGACGCCATTACAGCAGGATTGTGTTGTGCTTACAGATGCTAGTGAGCTTTCAAAATGTTTAAGACGATTGCCGATCCCGCCGACTGTGAAGTGCGTTCTGTAATACGGTTTTTGAACGCAAAGAATGTTAAGCCAGCTGAAATTCATCGTCAACTTGTAGAGATTTATGGTGAAAATGTAATGACTGATGGAATGGTTAGAAAGTGGGTACGGCAATTCAATGATGGACGCACCAATGTTCATGACGAAGCACGGAGTGGGCGACCTTCTGTTGTCAATGATGGTTTGGTTTCAAAAGTGAATGAGAAAATTCGTGAAAACAGTCGGTTCGCAATAAGAATGCTTTGTGATGAGTTTCCACAAATTTCAAAAACTGTTTTGCATGAGATTGTCACAAATCGCTTAAATTATCGCAAACTGTGTTCCCGTTGGTTCCCAAAATGCTTACGGATGTTCACAAAACGAAGGGACTTGGCAGTGCTTTGACATTTCTTACCCGATACAGTGGAGAGGGCAATGAATTCCTAAACAAAATTGTGACCGGTGATGAAACTTGGGTTTGTCATGTCACTCCAGAATCCAAACAATAGTCGATGAATTTCAGCTGGCTTAACATTCTTTGTGTTCAAAAACCGTATTACAGAACGCACTTCACAGTCGGCGGGATCGGCAATCATCTTAAACATTTTGAAAGCTCACTAGCATCTGTAAACAAAACACAATCCTGCTGTAATGGCGTCAGTGTACAGACAATGAACCAGAGACACGTGTGCACATGCACGGAACTGCGACACTAGCGCTGCGGTGGCGGTAGAACGAAACGGTACTTACTTTCTGGACACGCCTCGTATGTTTTGTTTATTTGCAGTAAAGTAGGTATTCCGCCGGGCAAACCTACCTTCAAAATTTCAACACTCTGTTTGAAAATATTAATTAATGTTTAAAGTGGAGTTTTTAATGCTATGCCTTAAGAATACTTCGAAAATATTAAATTTAATGTTCCTATTGCTGTAGCGCTCAATGTTTGCTTAAAATAAGAGCCTAATTTTGTGGAAAAGTTTCCATAATTATTCTTTATCGCTCTTTTTGGCGACATCCAAGGTTTGTTTGGCGGTTAAATTTTTAACCATATAATTTAGACAATCACTGACGGTTAAATTTTTAACTAAACGATTTATCTAATTCCAATAGTTCCATTTAGAATTTAAATGCTTCAAGATATTTTTTCAACCGATGTAAAAATTAAGGATTACACAAACTCAAAGAACGCGGAATTCAACGCATTCTAACTTGGTGCTTGATACAGATTCCAAATAGATTTGGCGATTGCTTAAATCTGAGGGTTACCGGCAGTGGCGGCTGATGAGCTCAGGAACAAGGAGGGCTGCAAGATAATATTTATCAAGAAAATACATTTTTAACCAGCGGGAGAGGCCTCCCCTAAACTCTCTCGTATACTTCTCGAAAAAGGTGCTGTTCCCCCTTCTCCCACTTGGATAAAAAAATTCGAACCTATTGTAACCCAGGATCCAATGACTATCAGAAAATATTTAGGTAAAAATTCAAATTCGAAGAGATGCGTTCCGATTAAATGAATACCGATTTCTACTCTTTCTTGGCTCAAGTACAATCCTTCCGCGCGCACAGATTGCTACCAAGTACGCATGCGCATGGAGAATCGGATGGAAAAAAGCGACAAGCAAGAGTCAATAAATATCGTGCACAGAAGATTGCGTTCAATACGCATGCGCGTGGAGATAACGGACTCATTGGAGATGCGCTTATACAGACCCACAGACAGTCAACCCTTTGACGCATTTTGCCCAAAATTTTATACGGACCTACATTCATAATGATAAAACTGTGTACCAAATCTTATCCATCTAGCTATTCAAGTTTTTGAGTTATAGTGTTCACATGACTTCGGACATACAGACAGACAGACTTCCCGTTGACGGATTTTATCCAAAATTGGATAGAGACCTACAAATTATCTTTAAAGACCACATACCAAATTTCGTCCCCGTAGCTCCAATAGTTTTTGAGTTATCGTGTTCACAGACAGACATACAGACATAATTCCAAAATTGTGTTTCTCGGACTCAGGGAGGTCTAAAACGTGGAAATCCATCTAAGTCTCGAGTTCGAATTTTTTGACGATTACAATACTTTCTCTCTGTATACTTCGTATACGAGAAAGTAAAAAGCTACTTTATATTTCAGTAGGCCAATTTTTACTTTCTCGTATACGAAGTACACAAAGATAAAGTAATGTAATCGTGAAAAAATTCGAACTCGAGATTTTGACGAATCTTCACGTTTTAGACGTCCCTGAGTCCGAAAAACACAATTTTGGAATCATGTCTGTCTATGTGTCTGTTTGTGAACACGACAACTCGAAAACTATTAGAGCTAAGGGGATGAAATTTGGTGTATGGTCTTTAAACATAAGTTGTAGGTTTCAATCCAATTTTGGACAAATTCCGTCAACGGGAAGTCTGTCTGAATATTTGTGAAGCGCTATCGAAAGTGTTATTACTGTCATTATTAGGGATTTGCTGACTGTTTGTGCAGATAAATCCGAAAGTGCTGTTACTGCTGTGTCTGTTTGCTTTGCTAATTTGTATAAGAGCTATTGTTCCTGCTTCCTTTGCTTCGTGTTCTCCTGAATATTTGTGAATAAAGCGTCATTCTTCATAATCCTGCTTGTTGGATTGTTTTCACCGTATACACACACAAGACGATTTTTGTAACAATACAGAATAGAAGAACAACATCCTCAGGTTCCTGAAAAAGGAGTAGCGAATGTATCTGAAGTGGAGTCAACATTATTAACAAGTGATACACTTTAAATGCATCGCTATAATTTGTTTTTGGAGATATTTCACATCTTACAGAAGGAGAAAAGGCTGGCAAATTTTGCAGAATGCATTATAATATGTACATAGGTGTTTGATGATGCGTGCATTTATGTTTTTCCTATGACTCTGACGTGACGCGAACTAATTCCATTGCTCACATTTCCACGGAAACAAAATATGCAAAGACAGCCAAATTCCAATTTTTATTATTAATTTATTATAATTTATATTTTTACTTTCTCGTATACGGAGTACACAAATGGAAGTATTGTAATCGTCAAAAAATTCGAACTCGAGATTTTGACGAATCTCCACGTTTTAGATCTCCCTGAGTCCGAAAAACACAATTTTGGAATCATGTCTGTCTGCGAAGACGATGACTCGAAAACTATTAGTGCTACGGGGATGAAATTTGGTATGGGGCCTTTACATATAATGTTTAGGTTTCTATCAAATTGTGGACAAAATCCGTCCACGGGAAGTCTGTCTGTCTGTATGTCCGCGGTCATGTGAACACTAATTCAAAAACTTGAATAGCAAGATGGATAAAATTTGGTACACGTTTTATCGTCATGAATGTAGGTCCGTATAAAATTTTGGGCCAAATCCGTCAAAAAGAGGCGTTCAAATTGCATATTCATTTTTTTAAAATCCGATTCTCATGCACATGCGTACTAGTGGCAATCTGTACACGCGGAAGGATTATGTGACTTTGTCCTTGAGCCGGCAAGAGTGGAAATCGGTACGCATTCAAACAGTTCGCATCTCTTTGAATTTGATTCTTTACCTAAATATTTTCTAATAGTCATTGGATCCTGGGTTACAGTAGGTTCGAATTCCATGTTGCCATTTATCCACGTGGGGGGAGGGGTACAGAACCTTTTTTGGGAAGTGTACGAGAAAGTATAGGGGAGACCACTCCCTCTGGTTTTATTAAGCTTTGTACTTTATTCAAAAACATTAAATGACGTAGGATGATTTCTTTTCAAACAGCCTATTTATTCCCAATTTACAAGACAAAGATACCTTTTTTAACAGGAAAAATTTCCAATCTATTTACAAAAACATTACACTACTTAATAACATCGAACTATCAAAATATTTTTGTCATCTTTCCAGGCAACGTTCATTAAACAAAAAATACTGTGATGTTGTCATTCTATTATTTTTTCTTATATGACCATGATAAACGATTTTTGATTTTATTAAAATCTTTTTTTTAAATATTCTTAGAATGGAAAATTTTATAAAGGGTTTTCTATTATCATTCACAAATACCACAGCGTCTTTGTGTTTGATAAAAGTTCCTCTCAGTGTTTTACCCAACAAACTTCTCAATACATTTAGTGCCAAATGGTTTGCATATTAAGGTATCCGACTGCGTTCGGAGACATTTTTTTTGAAAAATGACTTATGTATATATATTTTAATGTTATTTTTCAACTGCATATGTTTTAAAACTATGAAAATATTGTAAAATTAGGCTTTCAAAATAATATTTTTTTAAAAAGAACTGAGGAATTTGAAGAAAAATGACTAAAATATTTGTCTAACGCTAACAGTCATAGACAAAATCATATTCTAAATATACATAAATCCTTGTAGGAGTACATTTTTATGACAGTTATCTGTGTTATGCTCTAAAATCTTTCTTGTACTTTGAAATAGTTTTGAGATATAGCTGAACATAGTTACTAAACTGGTAATTTTTCATAAAAAATGCTTTTCATTTATATTTAAGGACTTAAAAATAATACTTGATTCTAAAATTGACCTTAGTTTTTAGAGTAAAACATCAAGCATATTACAGAAAACAATCTCAGAAAATTTCATATCAATACTTGAATAACGTTTTGAGAAATCATTGTTACGGTCGACAGTTTTCCTCAAATATATCATTTCTCAGAAAACACATTTAAAGCTTTCATGCAACATAAAATAATGCTTACAGTTCGGTAATAAAACAGCTGTAACTCCATTTGTAATTCGCGTAGAGAAAAAAGTGAGACAGTTTTAGAAAGCTGATTAAACAGGCTACAAAATTAAGTCAAAAAATGTTTTTGATAATTTTCATTAAAAACGACGATTTTAAACCAGTCGGATACCTTAAGGCATTGACAATGAAATAACATTCTATAAAAGTTAAAAATATTTCCAAATGATACAATTTTTAAAAATTTAAATTTTCTATAATTCTCTCTGCAACAACATACATAATTAACTATTTCACAAAGCATTTTCGTGCCATGTTCCTGAATTCAGCACTCAGAGAAAACAATCACTCGAATATTTCTCATTCAAACGAATCCCTCATTCCATTCCCATCAGGCATAGATATCCAACCTCCTAAAATACTTACACACAAAAGACTTCCAACAGAAAGCCAATTGCTCCTGAAACGCAAGAAATGTGAAGGATGCAAAGGTTTGATTGTATAAATTCTGCGTAAGACGCCAAAGAAAACAAAAACCGAACAATGAGATCTGCAGACATTTTTCAACCCCGCGCCAAGTATTGTCGTTTGGCGAGCCCACTCGAGTTGTCCCTTCTGTAGCTAATTAGACACTTTAATGAATTTTGTGTTCGAGAAGTATTCTGGGCAAACACTGTGCAATATGTGCTTTTGTCTTTGATCAACGCTGGGTGCGAGGAATAGTGGTGCACTGTGTTGGAAACGGGAGTTATTAAACTTTGTTTGGTTAATGAATTCAAAGGTAGTACGGCTTAAGGGATTGTGTTAAAAACATATATCTAGATTTTGTAGCCCATTCCTCTAAACTAAAAACAAATGTGCAAAATGATTAGTTTTTTTACATTTTATTACATCATCCATGTCGGCATTTTAGCGGTAGATGACGAAGAATTCAAAAGTAGGGTTGCATCGCTTACGTCTATGCATTCAAAAGGATGCCCTTAAAAGTCCCTTACCCCTTCGCTCTTAATTCAGAACGACTGCAGATATAAGCACAAAGCTAGGCATTCAAGAGAAGGCTAGGCGATGACATTTGCCCCAAAATCGTTTTTTCCCGCCTATTCAAGTCGAAAGAATAGGCACGTAATTCACGGAGGCTCCAAAGATTGTTTTGATACACCTTGTTTGAGAAGGTTCGAAGTCCCAGATTTATTCCCACACACCCAATTCTCCTCCTCCCCCAAACGGTGGATTTTCGATTTTACTTTCAACATGGTCCAGTCTCGTCGAGGTGTTCCAATCTCGGCAAAACCTTTGTTTTCCCGCTACCCTCGCAGCGAGATCCTTAAAAGACCATCCGGCCATTCCAATCAGATTTCAAACTATTTGGAATTCCAAACATCCAATCCATTTGCGCCAATTTTCATCGGTTTTCCCTTCCCGTGTTCCAAAAATCTCGGAATTGAAAAGCGGTGAATGCCCCGCTTAATGGTAGTGACGACTAGGCGCTTCGTCATGAAACCGCTTACAGCGCCACCTGGTGACAAACTGCGGAAGTGGAGAAACGGTTCGTTATGCGAAAAAAAAGTCAGTTGTAGAACGTCAACGATCAAAGACACCATGTGTACACTGATGGTAAGAACAGAATCCTTAAAAGTCCATTTATTTGTTCGCGATTTTATACACTGTTACATGACGAAACGTGTTAGAAAGAGAGAGAGAGAAAAATCCCAACTATTCATCATAAGATGCCTTTCTTTTGTGTTTTAACTGGTCTCCGGCAGCTGCGCTACAGATGCCAACATTTCAACACTTGTTTGAATCTGAGTCCATTGGAATTGCTTCTGTCCGAAATATAACATTTTCTCCCTTCGTACACGATTTGTGACTTCACAATTTCAGAAATCACGAAAAATCAAATGTGCGTTTTAATTCTTAGTACAGTCAAACCCCGTTATAACGAACCCTCAACGGATCGACTCAGAAGTTCGTTTTAACCGAGGTTCGCTGTATCCGTATTTTCAAAAAAAAAAATGCCCTAACATTATAAAATACTACTTCTATAATAAACTTTTTAATAACATAATATTTTCATTAGTAATTAAGGACAAATAAAGTATTAAATAATTCGCTTGCCAACGTTAGCCATGGTCACTGCAAAGTTCACAGAATGATAAGCAATTAAACTAAAATGGCAGAGAAAACACGTGATTGCTCCTAGGTCGTATGACCTGAAAGTCCTTCCCCTTCCTTGGTTGCCACCAGGCCAAGTGTCCACAAGGGGGAGGAGGGGATATAGAAACTGTAAAGAGTCTTGTCTATTGTTCCTTTGTCCCACTTATGGGGTTAGCAGCGACTGTAACGAAGATACAATAGGCGAGGAATGTGGTCTCTGGATCAGAGTATTTTATGCAAAAGGGGTAACTCTTGTAGAAGTTGGGTTGACTTGAGCACAGTTAGTAAAGAATGTCCCTTTGGGCAAGTGAAAAGTTTGAAGTTTTAGAAATTTTCCGTTCGCTGTAACCGAGTCTCTAGCGTTTGCTGTTCGTTGTAAACGTATGAAAATACATAATTAACATAGGGCTTCAGTTGGGACCATGTAAAAGGTTCGCTGCAACCGAGGGTTCGTTATATCCCGGGGTCGCTATATCGTGGTTCGACTGTATTTATGTCCATAAGGTGTCCTTTTGTACTAACTCGATAATGCTCTACAACTTTGTAATTGACTTTCTTCTCTTCTCCTTTACGTGATAGGAACGCTAATTCCGCAATTTGCCGTCAGAAGGGGAGAGAACTTGTCACTGAGAACTTTATTCAAACCATGCATTTTATCGTAATCAGAAAATTTATTTTCAACTTTTGTGTTCATTTTTTCGCATGAATAAAAGATCATACCTTATTATATTTATTTATTTCATTTTCTACTTTTTAGTGACGGCTGACACGAATACACAAGACATGTTAGGCATAGTAAACCAAATTCAATTACCTAATTCTCCAATATAAAACGCATATTAAATATTCGTTACGAATATTACATATTACGAATTTGAAATAAGTGTGGCACAGACCGAGAGACGAAACAAGACTCACTTCCCCGATCTGACCTTTGACCCTCAATCCGCTCCAAAATGGGGATGACTCGCAGGCTGGGCCTCCTTCTATCGTGTATCGTCTAGTGGTGTTGTTACAACCCTACGTAACGTGAGGTTACCACCTTCCAAACTTTATCGCCCAAATATAGGGTTAAAATTTTAATATCATTTTGTTAGGTTTAAAATAGGTATAGATTGCAATTTTTTGGCATAATATTGTATTGTCTCCGAAAACCCGCCACTGTGCTAAATTTCAAAGCTGTAGCTCGATTGGAAGTGGGTAAGAAATCGATCTCAAGATTTGTGGACAAGACACTCCGTAATATATTACGTGATAACTTACAATTATTAGCAACAATGTAATAGAAAAAAAAGAGAATCGATCTACACAACTTTCTCTTTTTGCTTTGAGTGTAAAACGTTTGGCGTACACGAAGTAAAAGAAAAATCTGGTTATTGACGAATTCTAATAGAAAGTAAACCCAAGACGCGTAGAAACACGAGTTATTACGTCATTCATCGGTGCAACGCCGGAATTATAGCGTATTCTCTGTCAGCTTCGTGGTGTTGTTACAACCCTACGTAACGTGAGGTTACCACATTCCAAACTTTATCACCCAAACATAAGGCTAAAATTTTAATATTATTTTGTTAGGTTTAAAATAGGTATAGATCGCAAATTTTTTTGCATAATATTGTATTGTCACCGGAAACCCACCAATGTGCTAAATTTCAAAGCTGTAGCTCGATTGGAAGTGGGTAAGAATTCGATCTCAAGATTTGTGGACAAGACATTACAATTGAATAAAAGCTTTAAAAATAAATCTAGATTTGTCGAAAACATAAATAAATAATAACATTTTGAATTGAAATACCAGTCCTTGGATAAAACTAACGTGTCTGGGACTGCAACCACGGACAAATAAGGTTTACAATCCCTATTCTTCCCACTGAACCAAGGCGATTGCTGCCTCGATTGCTTTGTGCGGCAATACTTTCTGTTCGTATATTTTGTGCACAAGATAATAAGCAAGAGATGTGTAAAAAACGCTTTTACCAATAGTTCTCAAAAATATTATAGATGGCGCCACTGAAACCTACAGAGTGCAAACGTAATTTTGAGAATTCTTTTTACAAAATTGATAATTGAGATCTCTAAAATTATTAAAATATTGCATTTTCATCAACACCCAATAAATATACAAATTTCAGAACTCTAGTGCATTAAGAAGTGAGTGAAAAATCGATCACAAAATTCCAACCTTACATACAAGAAACAGTTCGAACTCAGTAAAAGCGTTTAATAAAATAAAGAGCAGACGTTTAAAATGTTTTATTTCATAATTCTATTTAAAAAGCAGAAAATTCTAGAACCATAATTATAATATGAGTTAATGTGGGGAAAACACCATTTTGAATTAATTTTAAATAACAGGTTGAAATTCGTCGATTCAACGCATTATTTGCAAAGGATTCCTTCTACGGAAAATCCCACCATTAAATAAAAAATATTTGAAGTAGTTTAGAATAATCAGCTCTGAACGAAAATTTTTCGACTGTCTATTGGAACAAGCTTCACTTAATCATAAATATTTCTAAAAATGTCTTGAATAAAACGCAACAACATAAAAAGACAGAAGATTATTTTAAAAAGATAATACACTTGTTTCACGTTAAAATTATATAAAAATAAATTATGTTTCTCTTATAATCGTTTCTGGAAAAATATTTTGCCGAAAGAACGTTTAAATCCATCGTGTAGTAATTTGTTAAAGCGTGAATATGTCATTTAAAGAAGGCATTTTAAAAGTAAATAAAAAATGCCTATTTATAACTTTTTGTTTGATGCATTCAGAATTTCAATACATTTCATATGTTTTAAAAGAAATTCACAGAATAAATTATAACAGTAATATATTTAGAAAGGGATAATTTATTCAGAAATAAATAATTAATATAATGTTACCAACAGAGCCTATAAACGAATATTTCCAGTCAATTGATATGTTGTAAGGAAATTCTTATCCTCTCGTCTCTATTTATAATATTAAACAAACAAATACAGCATATTCTGGCAGTAAATAGGCGTATGTATTTTCATAGGCAAATATTTACTAATACGCTCTCCTACTATAAAAATTCATGTTTATTGTAATTATCAAAATTATACCCTACTAAAATACATCACTTAAAATGAGTTTTATGATGTTTACATTAAAGGAATTAAGTTTGATCAAGCTAGTATAGCCAAAATTAATATTTAATTTTCAATTAAGATTTCTCTTTTTCGCAGTAGCATTTTCTTAATTCCGCATGCATTATTGTAATAGAAATAAGTTGTTTGCGCTTATAGCGTCGTCATCAAAATATCGGCTGATGTTACGATAAATACACTCACCCAATCTTTAGCATTTCGAATAAATATGAAAGCGTGTTTAGTTTATTTGAAATTAAATCTTTATTCAGGTTCTTTCAGGGAAATATATAAAGTGGATTGTATTCTGTTCCAATCAGTTGCACTTTATTAGTAATTCAATGCCAGAACATTTTTCATTTCTGGGATATTAATCAATTACTGAGATACAACATAGCAAGTTAAAGGTGATAATGGTTCAGCTGGATTCTTTATTTTCTCATTTAATTATGCTTTCTCTAATTAGTTTTAGAATTATTGTCTTAAATTTTCGTCCAGAAAAATAACAAGGAATCGAAAAATTATCCCATGTCACAAGTATTTATCTTTTATAATATGGTTTTAAGACATTTAAGTTTGTTTATTTAATATGTCATTTATGCTATTAGCGTGAAAACGTACATTGATATAGATTTACATATTAGCATAAAGGCCTATTAGTGATGTTTTGATTATAGTAATTGCTTTGACAAATTGCAAGCACTGGTGATTTTTACGAAGTTTTGAAGTTCTGTTAAATAGCCTTCCAAAGAAGTTAAAAATCGCTGTTAGGTTTATTTTACTTATAGATAAATATTAACTTATTTATAAGTAAACGCGGAAAGCCGCATATCTTAAGTTAAATTTCTTTAATTCTTCACAATCCTATTTCAAAAAGAGAGCACGTTTCTAGAAACATACTTTACATGTAGTTTTTAAATGTGAAAATAAATTAGCTCAAGTTAAAACAAATATAAATTTATATTTTCTAGGGTTTTTTTTAACACCAGCCTCCAACATAGAACGTGCCCTTTATCAGTTACAGAGGCCGTATGGTAAAAAAAAATGTCTTTATTATTTATTTTTACTTTTAAAATAGATTCCTTTTATTTAAGTAATATCATGTTGCTATGTAGAAGAATACATTGACAAACATGTTTTGTAATAAATGGCACTTAAATTACAGGGCATTTAAAAAAAGATAAGATAAAGTTTAAGAGTGCAATATACAATGCATCTTGTATACTAGACCATACGCTGAATACATGATAATACCTCCTGGAAATAAAAGAAATGTCGATGCCAATCCTCCATTTAGCATTTTTTAAGGAACATTTATTTCCTAAATTGTGAATGAAATAATATCCATGGACAGAAATACTTGACTTTCGTGACTGACTGACACCTCCTGGAAAT
>BGPR01026638.1:5684-21368 GCA_013235015.1 Araneus ventricosus | reverse complement strand
TCGAAGCACCTCCATATTTCAGCCATATCTTTGCGCATGCGCAGTACGTTTTTCATTATATCTCGAATCACCTAAGTAGGAATTGACTTAATTTTTTTTATATTACTTGTTTATTTCTTAAGCACTCTTCCGATGTGCGTAAGATTTTCTACTACAACTTTCGTTTATAAATCTGTGCCAATCAGATCTGAGATATTGTTGGCAAGCTAAGATTAAGATAAGATAAGTTGGCAAGAGACGGGCACAAATCTTCTAGTTCCATAATATCCACTCATACCTCCAGTTGGCGATATCTTTAGCAATCCAATAAAAAAAAACTTGTGTGGGTCAAAGATGAAGTACGCAATTTAGTTGTGGAAAGTTCTTGAATTGTATTTAAGATGTATGTTAGAACGTGAAGAGTAAATTTTTTAGTAATTTTGTCACTGAACATGTTTCTTCAATGCGAGAACAACGAGTGATTTTTTCTTCGATGTGGCAAGTGTGCTTTGTTTCTTAAATCTTTTTTTTTTCTAAAAACGAAAAGAAATCGAAGAAAGAAGAAAAGCATGTGTTAAATAAACGAATATTTTGTTACATTACCTTAATTTGCTAAATTAAGATCTTATTTTAAAGCTATTTGACGCCAGCTGGCAAGGAAATCGTGAGTTTCAATCATAGACAGATGGCGAAGATTGCACCTGAGTCAACCCCGAATGTGTAAATTTGAACACATTGATGTAGGAAAATAATTAAACCGATGTAGTAAGCCACCGTAACGGTAGATGGCAGCACCAATCAATGAGTGTATGCCGTAAGTTTTTCTCACGAGAACGCGAAGCAACTTCCACTGGGCGTCTCAGAGGGATTTCACGGTTTCAACAGAGAAGGTAGTGAGTTCGTTTGCTCAGTAGGTGTTTCCGCCTTAGGGCGCGGCCCATGGCCTTTTTTTCCCTTTGTTCCCACTCTGGGTTTAAGTATGGTAATAACTATCATTAAATGGCATAAACCTCTTTACTTAAACTTTCACCTGTATTTAATCATTTCTTTGTAACTATATGTAAATATTGTTATAATGTGTAATAAAGTAAATCAGTTATTTAACCGAGCATTCTTTCTCTAAATTCATACCCCTAGCACATCTTCGAGTCTTTAAGCCCCCAATCTTACAAAAGTGGTTGCTCAAGTCGGGATTATTTCCCATGCAACCCGTATTCCTATAAAATTGGCGGCTCAGGCTGTGATCAATAATAATTCCTATAAAAGTGTTGGTTTCGGCCGAAATTCACTAAACTCACATTAATTTCTATAGAGTGTGATCTCGTCTGGGATCTAAACTACCTAATTCCTATATTAATTTCAACTTTAAAAATTTATATACAATTAATGAAATTTCCATAAAAAAATCACCTTAAAATTTCGTAAAATAAAACATATAACAATTACTGCGAAATATAAACCAATAATCTGTATTTTAAGCGATAAAAATGTCCTATCTTAAAGTGAAAATCGATTTGCTTTTCTGGTGACAGGTGCCCGTTTGTTATAGCATCCCAGCATCCTGGCACTTGCCTTCTAATACCTTCAGGAGACATTCCTTTCGATCGGATTACGCCAGAAGCTTCGTGACGTGCGATGAAACTTTCTTTCTTCAAAAAGATGGAATTTCCCGAAGCGAAAGCTTGTAATGAACGTCTTGATGCTTTCTTCTCTTATATTTGTTAAAGACTTAAACCTTGTAACCAAACTAATCCGACCTCTCTCTGTATAAGTAATTTTTTTATCACAAAATCGATAAAGTGTTATTTTCACAGTTGTTTCTGAAAATCTCACAGCATTGAGACCGCGGTGAACTGGTGGCAGCATTTTCGTTACGGTGACAAATGGTGTCGGTTTCGAGACAAAATTCCTCCAAAACCCCGCCTTGTTAGCGAAGCATTCTGCTCAGTGACGAAACATTTCAAATCATATTTGAAGAACAGTTTCATAATAAATGTTCTTCAAATTTGATTGTCAACTGTCACATAACTTTTCTTCAAGTATGATTGTCAGTTGTTCTGTAACTGTTCCTCAAATATGATTGTCAGTTGTTCTCAGGGATGTAGTGGAGCCGGAACGGCGTTTCGCCACTGCGTTTTTATCAAAAAATAAATAAGAAAAAAAAATGTGAAAACGTCCTTAAAACAGTGCGAGTTTTCTTACCCAGGTCAGAGCGTTCCAACACTGCTTTTAGAGTGTACTGGAACTGCTTATTTTGCAACGACACCAGTGGCAGTTCTTCATAATAACTGTTCTTCAAGTATAATTGTCAGTTGTTTTTGAAAATCTCACAGTAATGAGACCGCTGTGAATTGGTGGCAGCGTTTTGGCTACGGAAACAGATGGTGTCGGTTTCGAGACAAAATTCCTCAAAAAACCCACCTTGTTAGCGAAGCATTCTGCTCAGTGGCAAAAATCTCAAATTATACTTGAAGAACAGTTCCATAATAAAGGTTCTTCAAGTTTGATTGTCAGATGTTCTGTAACTGTTCTTCAAGTATGATTGTCAGTTGTTCTGTAACTGTTCTTCAAATATGATTGACAGTTGTTCTGTTCTTCATAATAACTGTTCTTCAAGTATAATTGCCAGTTGTTCTTCAGTTGTTTTTGAAAATCTCACAGTAATGAGACCGCGGTGAATTGGTGGCAGCGTTTTGACTACGGTAACAGATGGTGTCGGTTTCGAGACAAAATTCCTCCAAAAACCCGCCTTGTTAGCGACGCATGGTAATCAATGGCAAAAATCTCAAATCATACTTGAAGAACAGTTTCATAATAACTTTGGAATAAGTTTGACTTGACTGTAAGTATAGTCTACGACCTATCTCTCAGGGCCCTTTTAAATACCCTTTATTTTACTTCAAAACGGGACGTTAATATAACTAAACTAACTCAGGACTCTTTTTGCCATAGAAAGAACTGGAACGGCGTTTCGGTTCCTTTTTTGGACAGATTTTTAAAGTTTCTAAACTTTTGAAAATTTTATGTTTGGTCCACTTGGACTAGGATAACCCTGGCGTGGGTAGCAGGTTGGTGGCACAATCCTTAAAATAGTACATGCGCACTGCTTCCACGCTGGTTGTCTTCTTGAATTGTAACTGGTGATCCGGCACTACTTTTCTTGCAAAAAAGCACTTCCTACAATCTATCGATAATTATTTGGACAGCAGTGGAATGCTGGGAGAATTTTAGCTTAGAAGTCGTTGGGGATTTATACCTTAACACCACCGCATACCCCCGAACTCGGAGGAAGGTCGGCTCCCTGTCGGTTGGTTGGGTATGCGTGAAACTTTATTTAAAAGGCCAGAGTAAAAAAAATACATAAGGACACAAAAAAGAGGACATTTAGGAAGAAAGAATATAATAGTTAATAATATAACTGTCAGTTTATTTCAAGTCTTTGTGTTGTTGACTTTGAGAGGGTGGCGCCTTGTGTATGGGAGAAGAGAGAAGATGGTGAGTACCTAGGGTTAATTGGACCTGTGGCTAGTTGTTGCCACCATCTTAAATGTAAAAAAAAGTATTTCATTATCCCAGAATACCCAGTGGATTTGAAGGCTGTTTTGAGATAGACGTCATAATTTGGAACCATGATCAGAAAATGACGAGGACGACACCTAAGCCGACAACCTTCTCCAAAATTTCTTGCCACGTTCATAACAGGAGTACGTT
The DNA here is from genome assembly GCA_013235015.1 of Araneus ventricosus. Taxonomy (NCBI): domain Eukaryota; kingdom Metazoa; phylum Arthropoda; class Arachnida; order Araneae; family Araneidae; genus Araneus; species Araneus ventricosus. The sequence goes on along the minus strand of BGPR01026638.1, from coordinate 17,678 downwards.
GCACCAAGACAAATTTCAAGTGCGCAGGCAGACGTACATAGCGGGTCTCCGGTTGAATCGGATTTGGAACCCACAACACTCCAGTACAGAAGCAGAGATTGCCAATAGGCCACCACTGCATGCGATAGTGATTCCGACCCCTCGATCAACCATGATTGTGGGTAAAATGCACTTTAATTCCTTGGATCAAGCATCGTAAGCTGGAGAGGTCTGGAACTTTAGAAAGGAAGTCTCGGGACTCAAGTGTCCAAAACTCAAAATCTAGAGGTCCATTCCCAAATGGCCCTCATGTAGCTTTAAAAAAACATCGTCAAGCTGAAGAGGTCTGGAACTTTAGAAAGGAGGTGTCGGGAATCAAGTGCCAAAAAATCTAGAGGTGAGGTCCATTCCAAAATAGCCCTCATGTAGCTTTAAAAAAACATCGTTAAGCTGAAGAGGTCTGGAACTTTAGAAAGGAGGTCTCGGAAATCCAGTGCCCAAAATTCAAGATCTAGAGGTGAGGTCCAATCCAAAATAGCCCTCATGTAGCTTTAAAAAAATAAGATATTATTTTAACAAATAAAATCAACAATATCATTAGTTGCTATTTTAAAGAATTTTTTTTCCCATTTTCGCGTCAGTCAGCAACTAGATATAGAATAGCTATTGATGCAGTTTGTGAAATGCATCTATAAATTATTGACATCAAAACTTTTGTACCACATTTTTAGTTGAAATAGACCATATATTCAATTCGTAGATATAATTGGAATTAAAAATTAAACTATTTATTTTTAGTATTTGTTAAATCTTTTGTATCACCCATTTTAAGTTTAAAAATAGCAAATTAAATTGTTTTGTTTCAAAAGATTTTTTTTTTAAAATGAAAGGTAAAAGAATTGATAAAAATTAGTTAAGAAATAAATATAGGGTGGTCTAAAAATATAGGCACATTTTAGATAGCTTTTATACGACGAAATAAAATGAACATCATCTTTTAATCAAATTTTTGTTTTTAAAATTTATTAATACTAATAGGGAAAATATTTGCAATTCAACATTATTTTAACAATTTTAATATTAACGATATTCTAGTTTATCCCTTCCTCAAAATACTCTAAAATCACGGCATATAATAATGCGAAACTATTACTATTTTAACTATTAACTTTAACCATTAACCTTTACAGAAAATGGTTAAATGAATTTTACAACTTACGAACCAAGCGTAACTGTGCTGCCTCAAAATTACCACAAAAAAAAGCTTCGAATTTATACTTATTTTTATACATTCAAAGTTTCATTATTTAAACTGTTTTTATTTAAAGATACGTCCTAAATTTCGGAAATAGATTAAATGCAAGAAAATTCGACTATGCTGCTATATATATCCTTATTTAGAGCATTTTTTAAAAAACACTTTATGTGGATCAGTAATTACAGTTTGAACTGTGCCGTACAGAGACTTCTAAAACTGGGACTGCATGAAAAAAGCGTCCTTTCTTTACTTGTAAAGAAAACTTATTTAGTATTGAGAAGGAAAAGAAATTCAGTTTGAAGAAAAATATAAAGTTTTCCAAACCATTTTCAAAAACGTCTTCTTCACTAGATAGTTTTATAAGAAGTCTCGTAATGAAATAAATAAAAAATCTGGGGAATTCCTGACTTCCTTTCTTGCAAGTAACGGTTGGTGGAACGCTTTTCTTTTTCTTTTTTCTGTCTCTCTTTCTCTTTAAAGTTGTCTGAACCGTGATCAATACGAAAATTACACCGATTCTGAGAAGCGTCAGGAATCGAGAGAGCCAGGACAAAGGTGACATGGCAAGATTTCTTCTCTTTTTTACGACGTCAGACACACGAAGTAGAAAAAAAAGGCTTAGAAATTTAAACTCACGTCCAAAAGACGTTCTTTTTCTATCTCTTCTTTTTTCTTGTTCGGTATTATTAGAAGAAATATGTATTTTTTCTATTTTTGATATTTCCTTTTATATTTTTTGAATTATTATTTTTAACCTCTTTTTTATTTTACAGCCGAATTTCTTCAGATATCTTTTTTCCTAAGATATAGTTAAAAATATTTCTAATCTTTTAAATGCCGAGTAAAACGCTGGGTTGAAAAATATACCGCATGTTAAAGAATCGCACAGATTCGGTTCTTTTTTTTAACCAGGATTATAAAAGAGATTTTAGCAATATTAGTCATGTATTAATTGTTTTTTTTTATAATACACGCTGTTCCATAAACCAAGTTATTTTATAATAAAATTTTGTATTTAAATTATGAATTTCCAAATGGCACAGAAGATGTTAGAAGATTAAATTTTACATGACAAAATACTAAAATATAGACAGTAATTAACCGTTATAATTGATAAAATTTAACGAAAATTAAATTAAATATTAATATAACTTGAATTAAAAATTAATTAAAATTCTTTTGCATTATACGGAAAGGCGCATATGCAGTTGCTTCTGATAGAATACACGAAAACAAAATTAGAACTTCAAAAATTAAGTTAAAAATTATAAAAAAAGCATTAATAAAACCTTAATATAAAACACAAAAAAGCAAATTAGAACGAAAAATACAATTAGAATGAAAGCAAAATGGAAGAAAATTGTAAAAGAACCAAAATGGCGATTCTTCCTCAGAGGCCACACGCCATTGTAGCTTTAAAGCAGGACAAAAATTTTCTGAATAAAGGAATGACCATTAGTCAAAATTATTCCTTTATGTGGCCTGAATTTTTGTCCAACCTCTGAAAATAGGATAAAAGGAAAAAAGAATACAGACAGTAATTCATTTACATAAAATATTTCTTCTTCTTAGTATACGAATAAAAGTATCTTTTTAAAAACTAGTTTTAATAAATTTATTTAACAGCTTAAGGCATCCCTGGAATCGAATTCCTTTATTTAAACCCTATATGTTACAAACTTATTTCGAAGCAATTGTCTTTCCCCTCAAAGTCATCCATTTATGGAACCATGATTAAAAGTTACAAAACCGTTTCCAGTCGACAGATTTAAAACAGGAATTGAATATAGCTTATTTAACTTTACAAAGTAAACAAAAAATTAGATATTGCTTATAGAAATTTATTTAAAAGAGGCAGGCAAATAAAAAAAATTGTGGACCATTATATTGAGTGGAAAAGAATTTTGAAACTTTTCCTTTAAAAGCATTGCCATTGAAACTTGCACAAACATTGTCTGAGAAGTTTTACAACCATCACGTCCAGCTTTTATTTTCTCTTTGCGTAAAATTATATGGCCCTAAAGAACAAATAAGATTCCGAACGCCGACTACATAAATCTTTGTGTTAGAGCATCATCAACCTGTGCACATCTTAGGATTGTGTTTTCACCAAGGTCTTCTCCTTGCAGTTAGTAGTGCAAAAGATGAATTAATTTAAGAAAAATATTTTTTTTTTACTGACGTACTGTCTCTTAGAACAACAGTTTTAACTTTCTTGCATAAAGAAATGCACAGAAACTATGGAATTAAATAACTGAATAGAATATCCTCTGTAGCTTACTCAGAATACCATGGCAAAAATTCAGTACGTTCAGCTGCAATAATGTAGAGCAGCAGTTCCCAATCTTTTTTGTTGTGCAGGCCATCTGTTTGTAAAAGAATATTTTGAGGCCTACTAACTAAGCATGCAAGTAAAAAAATGAAAACACATAGATTACAGTTATATATTATATGCACGTATATGTCAACAATTAGTAAAGCTTACTGTAAAAGTATTTTATTTTTTTATTTACTTACAACCCGCCCCGGCCTAGCCTACCCAAGAGGGTGTGAGGCCTTCCACAGGCCGGAGAGGAAATATAAAACAAAAGCAATGAACTACATTAAAAAAGAATTTACAAAGAACCCCAAGGGGTGAAGAGAACAATTTAAAAATCATCGTTTACAACAATGAACACAGAAGAAAGATAAAGAGCAGAAACACAAAACACAAAAAGATAAAGAGCAAATACACAAAACGCAAAGAGCAAAAACACAAGAAGCTAAACATTAAAAACACAAAAAGATTAAGAGCAAAAGCATAAAACGCAAAAACCCAAAGGGAAAAAACACAAAAAGCTTAACGTTAAAAACACAAAAAGATTAAGAGCAAAAGCAACACAAAACGCAAAATCCCAAAAAGCTTAACATTAAAAACACAAAAACAAAATGATTAAGAGCAAAAGCACAAAATGCAAAAACCCAAAGAGCAAAAACACAAAAAGATTAAGAGCAAAAACACAAAAAGATTAAGAGCAAAAGCACAAAACGCAAAAACCCAAAGGGCAAACCTACAAAAAGCTTAACATTGAAAACACAAAACACTATAAAAGTATTAAAAATATATTATTTATAAAGCAAAAAGACAAGTGATGTCTCTTGAGGCTTCCCTGACTTCGACTAGCGCGACCGCGACCCACTAATACGCCATCCGAAATCCACAAGTAGGCCGCGGTCCCAGTTGCGGATTTTGTCAGTATGAGGCCACAGGTGCCAAATTGCTTTGAGGCTACCTCCCCCTACCCAATGGCGCACACTTGCCATCAGCTTAGTACTACTACGATATAGGTTGAATAGGTTTTGAGGCCCCCTACATTCTCAAGGCACGAGGCAAACGCCTATAACACCTGTGCGACGCCTATCTAAAACACCTGTTGGGACAGCTGATTTAGAGTAAATATATAGTTACAGTTAGCAGTGAAAAAAGGGAATTAATTTAAGAAAATTATATTTCGTTTTACTGACGTAATGTCTCTTAGCACATCATCTTTAACTTTCTTGCATAAAGAAATGCACAGAAACTGTGGAATTAATTAACTGGTTAAAATACCCTTAGTAGCGTACCCAGGATAGCATAGTAACAATTGAATACGCTCAGCTGCAATAATCTAGAATAAATATATAGTTACAATCTATAGAAGGATATTAGTTGTAAGTATGGGATGATCATATTTAAGAATTTGGTACAGAATATCTCACGATTGAGAGACTTCTAGATATATGGCTGGCAAAGTTTCCCCCAGAATCAATCTGAGGAATTCAATTTCCTGTAACCAGTTCTCGGAACATCTGGAACAATCCCCGATTCCCTGGCACACACTTAGTTCGTCACCAATCACATCTGGTCTTTTGACCGTCAGTGTCCACCTTCATATCTGGGCCGCATCTGGGAAAGACATTAACATATTTCTCCCACCTGAGGAGTTTGATGAACGAATACTTTACACCTTACAGAAAGAAATAATTTAGATTGAAAAATGATACTAAAATGCAGTCATAAAGTTAGTTTCTGGCTATTCTTCATAAGACGAAATGCTCGTAAACCAGAACATTATTTCCCAATAGGAAATCTTTTAAAGTGACTTAGTTCCTTACCGGGCATGGTAATTTTGGGAAATATTTAAAGAGGTTCCATTAACAGACTAGTGACGTGTGTGACTGTTTTGAAAGGGAAATTCATAACGTAGAGCATATTATTTAACGATGCCTGCAAGTCCAGGATTGAGGGAAAATTTTACAGCAAAAACTTGGCGTTTCAGAAAAGGACTGGCCCTGATTTCATTGATTAACACAAAGTCCTCTTTCTTATCTTTTGCAAAATTTGTTCACATTTGTAATTATAAAGGTTGTTGTTCCTATTGATTAGAAATATGTATGCGCAATTTGTACAACCGTTTTGCTCAATATAACTATAATGATGTTTCTTTTCTTCTTCTCTGATTATTATTTTTTATGTATCCTTCCCCTTTTTACTTTCTCGTATACGAAGTATACAAAGAGAAAGTATTGTAATCGTCAAAAAATTCGAACTCGAGATATTGACGTTTAGACCTCCCCGAGTCCGAACCAGTGGGAGTGGTCTCCCCTAAACTTTCTCGTATACTCCTAACACATCGAGAGAAAACTAGAATAATAAAAGACGTCAAATAAACTTCCGTCGCAAGTAAACCAAAGTTGGAACCACGCGTGGTTTGAAGGATCAAAACAAATTCGAATCCTCTGCTCATTCTTTTGCGCAACAGGACCTGGCGAGACTCCCTAAATGTTTGCTTCCTTACAAAATCACTCCAGAATTTGTTTTTGGCAAACTGCCAAGTTTCGGAGCGTCCCTTCCTTGCACAGGCATTGCCACTAGTAGGCATGCGCAGGGAGTTAGTTTCAAAACTGAACAAGTATGCGATTTTACAGACCAACAGACAGTCAACCCTTTGACGGATTTGGCCCAAAATTTTATACGGACCTACATTCATGACGATAAAACTGTGTATAAAATTTTATCCATCTGGCTTTTCAAGTTTTTGAGTTATAGCGTTCGCATGACCCCGAACATACAGACAGACAGACTTCCCGTAGACGGATTTTGTCCAAAATTTGATAGAAACCTACAAATTATGTTTAAAGACCACATACCAAATTTCATCCCCGTAGCTCTAATAGTTTTCGAGTTATCGTGTTCACAGACACACACACAGACACACATACAGACACACACACAGACAGACATAATTCCAAAATTGTGTTTTTCGGAATCAGGGAGGTCTAAAACGTGGAGATTCGTCAAAATCTCGAGATCGAATTTTTTGACGATTACAATACTTTCTCTTTGTATACTTCGTATACGAGAAAGTAAAAACACAATTTAGGAATTATGTCTGTGTGTCTGTGAACACGATTAGTCGAAAACTATTAGAGCTACGAAGATGAAATTTGGTAAGTGGTCTTTAAACATAATTTGTAGGTATCTATCAAATTTTGGACAAAATCCGTCTACGGGAAGTCTGTCTGTCTGTCTGTCCGCGATCATGCGAACACTATAACTCAAAAACTTGAATAGCTAGATGAATAAAATTTGGTACACAGTTTTATCATCATGAATGTAGGTCCGTATCAAATTTTGGGCCAAATCAGTCAAAAGGTTGACTGTCTGTCGGTCTGTATAAGCGCATCTCCAACGAGTCCGCTATCTCCACGCGCATGCGTATTGAACGCAATCTTCTGTGAACGAAATTTATTGACTCCTGCTTGGCGCTTTTTTTCATCCGATTCTCCATGCGCATGCGTACTTGGTAGCAATCTGTGCACGCGGAAGGATTGTCCTTGAGCCAAGAAAGAGTAGAAATCGGTATTCATTTAATCGGAACGCATCTCTTCTAATAATATTTTTTACCTAAATAATTTCTAATAGTCATTGGATCCTGGGTTACAAAAAGTTCGAATTTTTTTTTATCGTCGCGGGGGAGGGGAAACAGCACCTTTTTCGACCAGTATACGAGAAAGTTTAGGGGAGACCACTCCCGCTGGTTTTGTATACATTTTTTCTTTCTTTTTTCTCCCCAGAAGGTATTTTGTACCTTTCACTTCTGTATAATTTTGATTTTTATTTCTTGATGGAGTTCAGTACGATTTTTACTTTCTCGTATACGAAGTATACAAAGAGAAAGTATTGTAATCGTCAAAAAATTCGAACTCGAGATTTTGACGAATCTCCACGTTTTAGACCTTTCTGAGTCCGAAAAACACAATTTTGGAATCATGTCTGTCTGTCTGTGAACACGATAACTCGAAAACTATTAAAGCTACGGGATGAAATTTGGTATGTGGTCTTTAAACATAATTTGTAGGTTTCTGTCAAAGTTTGGACAAAATCCGTCAGTGGGAAGTCTGTGTGTCTGTATGATCGCGGTCATGTGAACACTATAACTCAAAAACTTGAATAGCTAGATGGATAAAATTTGGTACACAGTTTTATCGTCATGAATGTTGGTCTGTATATAATTTTGGGCCAAATCCGTCAAAGGATTGTCTGTCTGTCGGTCTATATAATTTACTTTTGAAAAGAATCCTTTATCTCCACGCGCATGCGTACTGGAAGCAATCTTCTGTGCACGCGAAAGCTACGGAGCTAATTACGTCAGTTTGTCCTTGAGCCGGCAAAAGCGGAAAATCTGTACGCATCTCTTTGAATTTGATTCTTTACCTAGATGCTTTTGAATCACTATAATGGAAAACCTTCTGATAGTCATTGGATTCTGGGTAACAGTAGGTTCGAATTTTTTTAGCCACGAGGGGGAAGGTTAAACGGCACCTTTTTGGGGAAGTATACGAGAAAGTTTAGGGGAGAACACTCCCGCTGGTTTTCGTATACATATTTTCTTTCTTTTTTTCTCCCCAGAAGGTATTTTATACCTTTCACTTCTGTATAACTTCGATTTTCATTTCTTGATGGAGTTCAGTGCGATTTTTTGTTTATTATTTTTACTTTGTATTATCTACTTCATTTCATTATTTGTTTGTTTTCTTCTTCTTTTAATTTTCTTCTTTACTTTTATTTTAATTTTTTGTGTAAAGAATTGTCTTTCAAAGACTGAATTGTTTTGTATATTGACTTCTGTAAGCCTTGTATTGTACATTTGTGGTGAACGTGGAGTATGTAGTGTTCAATAATAAATAAATAATAAGAATTAATGTAAGATGAATTAATCCGTTTATGGACGTCAAATGATAGCATATTTAAATTTTTATAACATTGTTTTGTGCGAAAGATCTTCAGATAAAACACTTAATCTCAAAGAAAATAAAAACACATAACAAATTAAACGTTGAAGGAAGTCTTGTCAATTTTTCTGCGTGTCTGTATGAAAAAAGTTGATGGCTTAAAGAATGGTGGCGAGGAAGTAAAATGTTATTCTTACAAACCTCCTAAAGCCAATTTTTTAGAAATTACAGTTCAATAAATCCCTTTACTCAGTTTAGTAATTTTCATTGCTCAAGGGATATATATTTTTTCGAAGTTGAGCAATATGTCCTTGGTCCTTAAATGTCCTGAGACAACAAGAAATCAAATTATGTATTTCTTTTTCACTCCTCCATTTATTTGAGAACTGAAAAAGTGTTACGTTCCTCCCATTGGAGTCTCAGGAAGGAATTTGATTCGCACGCCAAAACGCCACAAAAAACGTTGTACGGGAGATCCTCTATATCTCGGTAACTACATATGTTAAAAACATAAATAATGTCTTATTTTAGAGATAAAGGGTAACAACAGAAGTTACAAAAAAAAATTGAAAATCGGAATTCTAGTTCAGCGACCGAGTTGCAAAGTTGGCGGCTGTTTGAAAAAGACTGCCTCCTGTCATTTTTTTCAATTTCATCCCTCTAGTTGAAAGTCGTCAATATGATCTCCTTCATCTTCTGATTCACGAAAACCTATGCCTTGACTCTCTAATCCACAATGCTCACTGTTGCTAATTAAGTAATTGGGTTCACTGCCCACAAATTTTTCATTGGCAATCTCTTTTAAAAAGTCAGCCATTTCTTTTTCTGTAACATGTTTCCTAGTTATCCTACAAATACAAAATAACTTCCATCCCATACCGATTGTCAAACCTATTGGGATTATTCCTAGAAATGCTATTTTTCACAATTCTGATGGTATCATAAATCCTACTTCATGAATCTATCGTTTTGTCTAACAATTTTATAAAAAAAAAATCACTTGCATTATTTTAATTCAAAAGACCGATAATTTCCTGCTTTTTTTAGTAAAATATTCTTTGGAACATATAATCCCATTAAGTTTGAAAGGCTTAAAAGTATATTCTTTTCATTTTCCTAATCTCTTAGTTCGCCACGAATGTGAGAACAGCTACGGTTTAAAACGATTCTAAAGTAACACCTCACATTATCGTTGAAAATATTTATACTACTGCAGTGTCTTAGAGAGGATAAGTGGCTGGTTAATAATATAGGGATTTTCTTTTTTACCCCAGTGGTGAGCAGTATCTTAGCAAGCGTAAATGGCGCCCAGGGCATATTATTTTTACTCCTCTTCATCATATTTTGCTTTAGAAATGGCGAAAACGCGATCATCTTTTACTCCATGGCGCCTCAAAAAACTGGCTCCCGGAGTATTTATTTTACTGTTACTAGTACTCCAGGAGTACTACACTGTAAAAACTGTGGAGTAATGTCGCTCCAAATTTGATGTTGAAAAACCTTAAAAACAGTATGAACAAACACTTTTTTTCAAGTTAACACCAAATCAAGCGTTCATATACATTTTAAGTGGTGTAGTTTCCATCAAACACCAGTACTGGAGAATCCTTACACCATGCTCACACGCACCCGACACCATTCGTGAATTATTTTCACCTGTGGAAACACCAATTTTGGCGTACGTTTGGAAACTCTCCGATGGCAACGGTAGATTATTTATAAACAGCCTGATTTGCTTCGCCGTTCCTTTGGTTGTTATAAGAGGTATGCATAGTTTTTGTTGTGTAATAAAGATAATTAAGTTTTTATAAGATAAATATAACTTTATTTATATGTATGTCATTTGTATTCAATAATTTTATTACATTTAATTTGTATATTAAACCACATGCTATGCTTCGGAAATTTTCTTTACTAAGCCTAATTCGAATTCGTCCTCATTAATATTCTCCGTAAGTTTGAATTACGAAACAATTTTATTTTTTGAATCAGTGTATGCATCCTTAATTATTTGTTGTTATTCTAAATTTTATCGCAAAAATTTCGTTTTGAAATGGAATAATGTAACAATATTCTGAACTTCTGATGAAATACATTCAGAAAACGCATAAGTTCATTCGCTTTTTATTGGTGAAGAAATAACAGCCTTGGTTAACAATATAATCCTTGAAATTTTAACTTGTAGATCAATATTGCAGTTGCCTCAATGCCTGTTTTAAATAAAACGTTATTAAGTAAAGCAAATTCTGTATTCCTGTGGAATTGTTCTGTAAAATATGTAATTCTCCAACAGAACAATAAAGTTATCTCCAATGACTTTTTTTATTTTGTTTCAAGTGGAAAAAGCAAATTAATATCAATTCTAATGACAAGAGTCTCAATAATCCTGAAGCTTAAATCAGAAAAAATCGAATTTATTAAATTTACATTACGAAAAAAAGATAAACCTAAGAAATGCACGAATGTGAAAACAGAAAAAATATTAATTTGGTACAATTCTTAACATGCATTATTTCAGAACATTTTTGTTGCAACCCTTTTTTTTCTCATCTTTTTTCAAACTTTTTATTGAAGTTCAAATTTTTATCTTTTTACTCATTAAAGATACAGTTAAAAATTGTATATATTTGAAAGCACTAAAAAATTTTAGCCTATTTTGATATTTCATTCATTAATATTCGATATTTTTTTTTTATGGATGTAAATATTTTGCATATTTTTTTCCACTTGAAACAAGCAGACGATAATAAGACAGCTGATTTTATTTTATTCTTATTTGTTTACTGTTTTAATATAATTCGCACAGTCTTTGAGTTACAACGGAATAGTGTGTTCTTGTGTCAGAATATTTATTTTCAGTCCTGTGATTCAAAGTTTTATTTGGATTATTTTAAATAATTTTTTAATGATTTCAGTTTAGAACTTCTCGGAGCTACTGAATCTTAAGGATTGATTTTTTTTTTTTTTAAGATTTAGTGTTACTTAGATTTAGTGTTACTGAACTCCAAAAATGGTGGCAACTACTTCACACCAAAAGTAGTGTAAAGGAACTTTCCTGGTGTTTGATTACACCAAGTATTATCTTTGGTGTTTCACTACACCAATAGCAATTGTTGGTGTTTTACTGCACCACTTTTGGTGTAAAGTAGTTGCCACCATTTTTAGTGTTGTGTTACACTAATTTTTTTTACAGTGTAGTTATCAGTGGCTTAGCAAGCGTACATAGCGCCCAGGACATATTATTTTTACGCCCCTTCATCATATTTTGCTTTAGAAATGGCGAAAACTTTAGAATGGCGAATGTTTTACTCCATGGCGCCTCAAAAAACTGGCTCCCGGAGTATCTACACTGTAAAAAATTTTGGTGTGACACAACACCAAAAATGGTGGCAACTACTTTACACCAAAAGTGGTGCAGTAAAACACCAACCATTATTTTTGGTGTAGTGAAACACCAAAGATAATTTTTGGTGTAATCAAACACCAGGGATAATTCTTGGTGT
>BGPR01026636.1:0-12782 GCA_013235015.1 Araneus ventricosus | reverse complement strand
TTCTTCGCATCTTGCAAGAAAAAATAAATCTCTTCTACCTGGCACCTCATGGTAAGGTGAGAGATGAATGCAATGCTCCTCCACAAACTTAAATGAAGTTAGATATGTAGTCTTGGCACCAAAATTGTAGATCTGTATCAATTTTAAACTCAATCGGTCAAAGAAAATGTTAGAATGGATATTTGATTCTCTTCCTTATGCTGCGAAACTTAACACAAAATGCTCCATATTGTGTAAGTGTACAAGAAAGTCAAGGTGAAGAAATTCCTGCTGGTTATGAAGAACAACGCCACTTTCCATTATAATACCATCTGAGGAATTAAGGTCATTTTTAACAACAAGAAATACTAGCCAAACGAAACAAATATACAAATATAAGGCAGACACTTCACAGTAATAATAGAGAAGTTCTGTGTTTATTTTATTGTGAATGCAATAAAAGTATTATAAAAAACTGTATTAAGAAACATTTATGATGAATCCTAATCCTATTCAATTAAAAAAATTCCTCTGAAAAAAGACATCCCTATCGCGCAAAACGCTTCGCATGAAAGTAACAAAATTTCATTCAAAAAAAATTAACCTTTAAAAGTTGAAAAGGTCTTTTCAATGTAAAAAATATGACTTTGTTTGACTTCTGATATTAATTATCATACTCGTAACCGATTCACGCTATATTTTCCGTTTGCCTGCATTTCTAAGGAAGCTCCTCAGAGATATCAATTTTTCCGAAATTAAATTTTCGTCCTGGAATGAACTCTATGTTATGACGTCAGCTACAGTTTTCAGGAAGTAATTTAGTCACCTCATGTCATTTAGAGGCTTTCTTAAGTAGCTTAGTTTTGCCTGTCGTGAACATCTGACAATTGATGAGAAAATTGAATTAATACGGCTATCTCATAAAAGCTTATGAAATTAAATTTCGCACATTAGCCAAGTTCTAAAATGTCAAAAGCCGCAATTGTGCATATGGTGATCGTGGTTAATTTCTTGTTTTTATTTAAATAATGAATGCGAAGAGGTGGTCTGAAACAAAAAAGTGTGTGGTATTAGTTAATTTCTTTTTAGTCGACATCTTTATTGCGAGAAATGAGGTTATTTATGTACTAAAAAAATATAATATTTCAATTCATATTTTATTAGCACACTAATCAGAAAACACTAGATTATGAAGAAAAAGAAGGTTGTTTGTAGAAGAACCGAATCTAAGTATTGAAAACAAAAATAAGTTAGTAATTAATAGATCAATTGAATCGGCAGTTTCAAAAAGGGAACGAATCCAAAAACTGTTTTCTCGACCAAAAATAAAAAAGTCTCGCTATTTTTCTTATTTATTGTTCTTTTAACGAAGCTTTTATGTGATTCTTTACATCAATGGTTTACTTTGTCATATTCGTTCCTTTTTTTCACAGTGTGGTGTCTTGGCCTATGTGCGACCAAGTGTGAACAAATAAGTGCAATGCTAAGGTTGACCTAAGTACTTTATTACACACACAGCTATAATTTAAATAGACATAAGAAATCTGGACTAAATGATTATAAACACAGTTCGTTCGTTTGAGTTTAAAAGAGATGTTCCACAAGAGATGGAGATCCAGACTAATTTCCCTATCCGGGTGATAGCCTAAGCACGAGACTACAAGGAGTGCTCGAAATTCGAAAAGCCGAGATTTCGGAAATATTTGCTGATTCTCAGCGTTCGATGCCTAAGTCCGAACAAATTCGGGACTTTGTTTCAGAGCTGGTCACACAGCTCTTTCGCACTGCCGGAGACTGAAACGCCGTTTCGAGCCTCCCTAATTTGGTTCTTCACCGTTCTCCTCGTTCCAACTCTCGTTTTTGTCCCTACCTCAAGGGGTTGAGCTCCGCCTCCCTTTCACTCCACAGGACAATCGTACTCCCGGGCGACCAATGAATAAACTTCCATGTCCCCAATGGTCAATTCCGACCGTGAGATGGTTCCTGAGTTTCATAACCACAGGAGCTATATAGGTGTTACATGAAAGAGCGCTAATCTCCTGATAGCCGACCCAAATGCGCTCTCTGACAGATATTTATTCCTGTGCATTGTGGTTGCTCTCCGCTTGCAGCTATTACCTTCGCGAATGTCTTCTTAATGACCACCAGGTTTAGTTGGCTTGCGGTTTGCGGTTGAAGTGAAAGGTACTCGACTCTTTTCTCGTGGGAAAGAAAAACATCACAACATCTAACAATGAGCGTCTACATGATATCACAGTTTTCGGCACGTTGAGAGTGTTTTGATTTGTCGGTTCTTGTTCTCTTCTTCAAAAAATTAGAATTAATACGTTTGAGAAATGTCTGCTCGTTAGCACATGCCATTTAACTATTATATAATGTTTCATTCAATCTGTATTTATGCACAGTGTGTGCGCATGGGCATAGATGCTATTAAAACGGGAACTCTGAGACAAAGAAAAAGGAAAATACTTTCTCCCATTTCCAAGTCAATGGAAGAAAAGGTCTGCTGTCACTTTCAAAAACGCATGGAGTAACCTATTCTTTCTCCCTCGTAAATAAGAAATCTGGTCATTCCCAGGCAGTGCGATAACATAATAAGGGGAGTAAAATTATCTAGTCACAAGAATTTTAGATTTCTGCAGATAAGTTATGTGCAGGAATAAAATTCTAATGCGTTCAAAAGTCAAATGTACCAGCCCAAACTCAAAGAGAAATTTTTTTCTGATGCAGTATCTGTGTTATCTATTTGGAAGGAAATAATACATAAATTTGTGGTTTATTAAGTTTAAAATACTATCATAAAATTATATTAAATTATATTTAAATCATAATGTATAAATTATAATATATAAATATTAAATACATGCATAGATAGAATAGATTGAAATATTCTTTGAAAATGATAGATATAATTTTTGTTCTTCGTTTCTCAGTATTCATGGAAGTTTCGAAATATTTCGTAATAACTATGACGCATACGATACACACACGTACATAATAAAAAACTTAAAATAAAATTATCATCCTCTGCCCATTTTTCTCATACAAAGGGCAAACTTGAGATCTTTTAGGCAAGAAAATCCTCGAGAGGAAAAATACATCCTTCTTTCCACAGTGAAGCACTCCGTAACGCAGTTACTCAATCAATTAATCAGCCAACCAGAAATCGTAAGAACTCCTTTGCGAGTTGCGTTACACTAAGAAAAAGACCAATGCCCTTGTCGCATCACAAGGAGTTTCTCCGTTGTTAGCTGACAGTTTCACTGTCGCTGTCTGGTTTGTAGGGATTAATGATTCCCTTTAAGAACGTTAAAGACAGCCGCTACATTAAATTTACAAACTCAACATTTATGTTAGAACGCTAGTAAATAAAGGAAATGAAAGTTTTAGATAAAACTGTCAATATTCAAGCAGATTAGTGTTTTCTAAATGTGTACGAAAGAGGCGGGTGAGTCCTGCTTTCAAAAAGGATTTCCATATCTGTACATAATTCAGAGTTATTTTAAATAGGTTCATTTGTCGGGATAAATTGAAGACTTTCTAATGTCGTTTACTAAAATAAATTTCTAATCAATATATGCTGTTCAAAGCTCCTTCTTTATTTTCCATCCGTGTTTGACAACGAAAATATTTTCTGAAATAAATCATAATCACAATTTTCAAATCAGATATTAGAAAAGTGACAATGAGTAGAAACATAACACAGCATTGTTTCTAAACAACTGAAACTAGGCGAAACTAATCCATGCAATATCTTCTCGGGGGACTTTCCATTACGTTTTCTGTAATCTGGTTTTATGAATATGTCTGGAAAGTTAAATACCAGTGTAGGTGTCGCCCTCATTGTCCAATTACATTTCAGAGCTGCAAGTTATCTACCAAATAACTCTCGGTTAGATACAAGAAGCGATTTTAATCCACCAAATTATTCATCCTAAACTTCTAGGAGTCTGTTCTCAGTAAATGCTATAACAGCACTTTTAATACTATTCGGTGTCTATCAGCTTTCACGCTCCGTCTATCAGATTTCCCGACAAAACTCCAAAGATATTCAAAGACGCTGAAAGACGTTCAGATGTCTGAGCATCTCCAGGATTTTATACCTTTTCCTACAGCATGTTACGTCACATAGAATCATCTAGTACATTCTCTATATCTCTCTCCCTAATAGAAATACGACGAAAATTCTAATATTTTCGAGGACCACCATTTTGTCTCCAAAGTTGTCATTGGCTTACATTCCCCCGGCATCCCGTAAAAACTTTTGTAAATGCCTCTTTCCAACCTTAAGACTAGCATAGCTGGGAAGCGACATTACAGGTTCGTGAAAATACTCTTTTGGTCTTTTCAGTCTCTTGGACCGTAGTTTCCCAGATTGGATTAGTTAATGCTTGAGAGAATTGCTTAAAAATAGAGAGAGAGAGAGTATGAATCGGATGATGAACAACGCAATTAGAGCGAAACGTAACTCGATATCCTGTTTACACCCCTTCAACGTCGGTATGCACCATATTCCTCCGCAAACGCCGCCACGTCAACATCCGACCTTCTGGTACGTAAAATTTATTCTTACTTCTCTCTAATGTTATATCACATCGTACTTTTGGTTTTAATTATCCCAAACTCCTCACTCTGTTTTTGGTTTGACATTAGGGATGAAAATCAGTGTTTTAGGCCTAAAGGCATAACTTATTGCAAGAAAATGTCAAACTTTTTATTTTAGCAATTCACAATGACTTCATCCCCTGAAGAAACGTTATTGTGCTTTAATTTCGTTTCTCATTTTACGATTTATACTCTATCTACCACAGCGCTTTTGGAATATATATATATTCATCTGATACTATTCGCTTTTTTTTTTCTTGCATATACTTTCAATTCGTTCTTTCATATCTTTTTTGAGGTTGATATGAAAGTTTGCTATTTCATTTTATTTTATTGTTTTTCTATTATGTTTTGCTTCTTTTTATATATATATACTAGCCGATATGCCCAGGGTTGCTCGGGATAAAAATATTTTCATGTCCAAGTACTTATAACACTTTCAATTTACTAAAACGTTTTTCGCGGAAGCGTCTTTCGTTGATTTTCGTTAATCCACTGACCGTTTGGACCAGCAGTGAAACACACTTCTTCTTTTCCTCTTCTTAGTTTGAACCACCTGGCTAGAATCTCATAGTTCTTCGTACTTGTAGCACAGGCAGCTACAATTATCATTTTGGTAAATTTTTCTTAAAAATTCTAAAAATTATTCTTAATCAAAGAAGATCTTTAAAATCAAAGAAGAAGAGAACTTCATTATTGATAGTAACGCTAAAATTTTGAATTTTCTTAAAGAAAATAAAATATATAAAATTAATACGTTTGATTTTGAAAATCTTTTCACTAGCCTCTCACATAATAAATTAATTGAAGCCTGCTTAAATGCATATGATTTATACCTTAATACTAATTTAATAGAAAAAATAAATGGTTAGAAATTTGCGGAGTTAATATTTGTGAAAATTATCTGTTTAATGGAATTAACTATTATAAGCAGTTTTTGGGTATTCCTACGGGTTGTTGTTTTTCTAGTTCATTGGCTAATATTTTTCTTCACTCATTTGAGAGAGAACTAATCAAAAATGAACTTTTTGGTTATCGTTACATTGATGACCTTTTAGTGTTTAATTATAACAATTTTAACTCCATATATAATTGCTACCCAGAAGAGCTTAAATTAAACAAAACTAATAATGAATTGATCAAATGAAATTTTTTGGATCTTGAAATTGAAATTTTACATTCAGGTATCTCTATTGGTATTTACGATAAAAGAAAACAATTTAATTTTAAGGCTATAACACTTTGTGATTTTCAAACAAATCTTCACTATAAAATTATAAGAAATTCAATTTTTTCTCAAATTAATAGAATAAAAAACATTTGTCATAAACATTCAACTTTTGTTAAAGCTTTAGATAATTTAAAGAATAATTTAAAATATAACCATTACCCAAATAATTTCCTTAAAGTCAACAACTTATTTTAAAAAGTTTGATGAGCTCTTGTCCTTCTGGTAATTGGTTCGATTTTTCTACATAGATGGAGCTAGGTATGCTAGCCTCCAGAGCTTTTTCTTCCTTTGTTCTCGTGTGTTTCTCGTTGGCATCATTTCTTACTTCTATTTCCTGCAGACGGTGAATATTTTAAGTTTTCTAGTTTCTATTGGATTTGTCATAAAGGAATTTATTATTTTTTTCTGTTTCCAAAGGGATTATTTCTCCTTATATTTCAGTTAATGGATAAATTCAGGCCACAAAGGATATAGTTTTGACTATGTAGTCTTGCCCTTGACAGAAAATTTATCCATATTAGAACTCCGATGGCGTGTGGTCTTTGAAAAAGTGCGCCATTTGAGTTCTCTTCCATTTTGTATTTTCTTTTATTTTCTAATTGTTTTCTTTTATGCGTTTTAATTATTTTAATTTTTAGAAAAATCTTTTGTTGTTTAATTCTATAGTGATTTGTTGGTTAATTGTAGGGCAATTTTGTCGATGGAATCACTGGATGCTGTTGCGTTGAGCGCGCAAAAAAGTGTATTGTTATCGCTGTTGTTTACTTATTCTGTTTCTTCTGTATATATTTTTTCTTTTTTTGCTTTCTATTATCTGGATATTAAAAGCTATTGAAATAAATATCCGGAGTGTTCTCTCGACTTTTATTCTTGCAGGTTGCTCATTTCTGTAAAAATCGAATAATAGATAATCCGAAAACAACGAAAAAAGTAAAATATTCATTTGCCAGATTTAATTTTTTTTAGAAATTAATTCTCTGCAGGCGACGAAATAGGGTATAGTGAAAAATAAATTTAAATACTATTATTGGATTTAATTGTCATCTAACATGCCTACAACATTTTTTTTTATATTTCTATATCGTTTGGAAGTCTAATAATTGGTTTTGGCTTAAGATGCGTATTGCACGTTTGGGGTTTTTAAGACATTGCGTTTTGCACTCACGCATAGACCATAGGTGATGGATTATCTTAATATGTGCCACCTGCTAAGAAACACCTATGGAAAAGACTCACGGAAGCTGAAAAGACCATTTTACTGAACAGACGATATAGATGTATTTGTTGTCATGAGAGACCACTTTTTTTACTGAGAAATAATGAGGAATAAGGGAACTAGCATAAATGGTTGACGACGAAAAAGGGGTTAGTGTCTTTCCCAGATATTTATACGGCAACTCCAACAGAGTCGAAGACCAGATGCTCATAGTTTGACCGCTCGCACGCTGCCGTGGTTAGAAGTCAAGTTAAACTGAATTCTTAGATTAAGGTTCATTTTCCACTCTTTGGTTCTGAGATAGTGTTAATCCTTCTGTGACTAGTGTTAATCCAGTCTGTTCAATTAGAGTCCTCCTGTACATTTATGTTGTGTTCAGGATTAGAGTTTAAGTCATGGCTTGAAATATAGTTGACTTAATCATCTCAATATTAATATTACTCTAAATATTAAATTTTTGCATCTTTGATTCTTTGATGAAAGACGCTCATTGTAAATATAAACAATCAACATCACACATTCGTTTACTTAACAAGTTTTGGTACAGGACTCCAGAAAGCAAAAAGGATACCTGAGAAAAACATTGCATAATTGTAGACATTTTTCAACAAAGCATGTCTATAAGACTGACAAACAATTTACAAAATATGTAGAATATTCAGATGGATTTATTTACTGAAAATGATAATTTCAGACTCCCGAATCATTTACTTTTGTTAAACAATATTTAGATTCACTTAAATACAGCTTTTTAACTTAAATACAAACTTTAAATACAGTTCTTTAGAAGTAGATTTATACAATATCTGCTGCTGGTGTCTAGGAAATATTTTTTAAAAATATCACTAGAATTGAGAGATAAAAATTTTTAAAAGCTAGCTAAAAATTGTGAAACATAAAAACCTTCTTAAAATATACAAAAGAATGGAGTCTTCGGGAGAAGCAGAATACTTTTTTGGAACCTCCAAAATTATGCCGAAGTTTTCTTTTCTACAGTGTTTATCTTAGATTCCTTTCGGAAAACTTATGGTCGATTATGCAAGTTCTTTTCACTGTTTTCTTTTCTGTGAAATATCGTACCTCCCTGGAGAACATTTCTCATCGTCTTTTAGAATACTTTCAGAAACATAAATTGATATGATCCCATAAATGCATCATGCATAATTCATGATTTAGATAAAATAAACATTCTTCATCTGAAAAATTGCTCAATGTTAACAATCAATTTCATAGAAGTTCGCTTTTAAAAAAACCCGAACTTCTTTGGTCAGATATTCTTCAGTAGTTAAGTAAGTTTTAGTTCACTTTTTCTAAAAGAATTAAGATCATCATATGTGCTGTATTTTCATAGAAATTTTCATTTATTATTAAGGCGTATTGCTCAGAAAATACGTAACAAATATCAAAACACGATGTGAAATAATAAGCATTTCTTTTCTAGATTTTAAAACTGGTTCTGCTTGTAAAAATCGAAGCTACAAATGCTCAAAGCTGAAATTTAAAAATAAATTACTTATTTTTACTACACATGAAAAGCAGCATTTTAGTAATGCTTATCTTGAAATTTATTTAGAAACTGTATTAATCAGCTCTTGGTTTTTAGTGGCCGCGATGGCCTTATGGTAAGGTATCGGCTTCGGAACCAATGCGTTCGAGGTTCGAAACCCGATTATACTGAAGATCATTCATGTATTGGGCGTGCCGCACGTTAAATCATACGTAGCAGGTCAAACGTCCTCCCGCAGGTGTGGTGCGGAAGTCTTGAGAAGGGGGCGTCAGTTCAGGTGTCATCTGACCGTGGTTCAAAACTATGAGTTCCGTCCCAAAATAGCCGTCGCGTTGCTTCCAAACCGGACCTTAATATAACTAAAAACTTAACTTGGTGCTTAGTAACCGAAAGAGAAGTCCCCGTCTTGGGATAGCGCCTTGGTACACTGAATGACCCGAACGCTGCAATAATAGCACAGATACTGTTGCAAAATAACCATCACAGACTCCTTCCGAAGGAAATACCTCTCAACATCATCGGAAATGTGGCCAACACAACTACACCTCCATTGCTGCAACCCCTGCGGGGCATATAGAGAGAGGCTACTTCTCATCCACGAGGTTAGGTGCTTAGTAAACATAAATAATTACACCCTCCAAGCCTTAGCATCCGGGCTTCACTGCATGACCAGACACCGCGAAAATTAATACAGACACTGTGGCCGAAACTTTTTAGCCCCCCCCCATATCGAGATGGAAGATGCGCCATGACAGGAGCATGATCTATCATCGGTGATAGGCTTAGAAGAGAAAGTCCACTTTTATGTAACCACTTGGGAAGCGAGACCTGTGGTTTCTCATCCACGTGCTAGTGATGCCCCTCCGGTGGAGTTTGGTGCTTAGTAAGAAAAGATAAAACAAATCAACCGATATAAAGGCGAGGAAACCGTTTCTGATAACGATTTTTTCGGTTGAGCAACGGACATCTATTGCTATTTGTACCTAATTATAGTATGTAATTCTGACATGTTTTGAGTGTGAAACGAATTCAAATTGGTCATTGCAGGCTAAGCTTATGTTCTTTATTGAAGTTTACCCTCAGTAGGGCGCAATGCGCCTGACAGGCACAAGTGAACAGCATCGTACTTAATAATGCTAATAGCCATTAATTTTAATTTTAGCATTCTAAAATTAACCACGGAGCTTCTAGGGGAGACTTAAAAGAAAGAAATGGGGATATCGTTTCAAAAAAGTCTCACCGCGATTATTTCCGTGCAGTACCGTACGTATTTTTTGAATTTGCGATTTCAGAGACATTTCGTCTAACCCGGATTTCGGTTGACCGGGGTTTTACTGTAATGAACATTTTTAAAGTAAATTTGTTTGTATTTATGATAATTAACAGCGAGATGGTGAAAGTAAAATGGTTAAAATCAATAATGAAAATTTTTTAATTATCACTATTTCTCCAAGCTTTATTCGGAAAACGTTTGAACACATTAAAACAAACTCGCGCTATGTTTTCATTACATGAAATTCAAAAGAGAGCGTAAAGAATTAGAATAGAGCGCTCATATATAAATTCGTAGGTAATTATCGAATTTCCATATATAAATTCGACGTATGCTGTAGGATATTGAGTTTTCATTCTCCAAGTTAGGAATGTTAAGACCATCCTCCGCTCAAAATGGCGAACTGAAAGGGATTGTAAAGTTAAAAAATAACTCCACTCGAAAAGACATATAATTGACTGTTGACCTAGATTAACAAACAGAAAGCCAGATTAAGAATCGGCCACACTCGATTCACGTATACGCGTCTGTTGTTGGAGCAACCCGCCCCTCTTTGTCCATTGTACAAATGCCAAATAACCATCTCCACAATCCCATTGCATGTGCACATTTTAATCACCAACGCATCCGCTGCTTTCACTCGACCTGTATCGCTCTAAAAGACATTCTTCTCAAAGTTTCTCATCAACAAATTTTTACTTTTTTAAAAAAGATATTTTTTACTATTTGATCTGAATATGCTATTATGTTTTAAAGTCGTATTTTCCCTGCGATTCCTAATTTTGCAAATATGACAAGTCATGACGTGCGGCAGAATCTTTTTTAACTAACTCTTAAGTTATAATTTTACCCTACACCATATGTTTGGCACAGTATAATCATTAATGGTTTTTGCGCCAGTAAATCCTATCAAATCTAACCGTCGTTTAACAAGCAGCAACACCTATCTGAATTTTTCAAAGTTTCAAAGAGAAGAAAATCGAATTTTTCGCAACCAATAGTGAATATTTCTGAATTTTTTAACATCTGGTGTAAAACCGAATGTTCCTACTAAATTTAAAAACTGAGATAGGTGGTACTGCTTGTTAAGCGACAATATTCTATCTATGCAAGAATATTTTTTCCTGTTTAATCAAAAAGAAATTTGCAAATTCTTCGATTAATTTCCAAAATGTTAATGATTTAAAGCTACAGTAATGAGATTTATTATTGATATAAGCCTTAGCACTTAATTGCCACTGAAAAGTATGTATTGTCTCAGAAAAGGAGCGAATAATTTCTTATAATTGTCGAAATGGAAAACATCTAGTCGAAGAAAATAGCAAAAATGGAGGCAAAAAGTTAAAAAATTCTATTCAAACTGGGGGGAAACTCATTTATCTATTAATAATTATGTAATTATGAGAAATTATGTTTCTTTCAATCATATTATATTTGTCTTATTTTAAAAGGAGCGGTATTTTACCTTAAAGACCTTGCTAAAATTACACCATAATCATTGCATCTAAGAGCTATGCAGTCTTTTTAAGAATGTATTATTAATTTGTAATATGCTTGAATTTTTTTCTTGAATTGTTTTCAAAAATTAGCAATTAAATAATATAAACTTAACTTTTATATTCAAATTTCAAATTTAAAAAAATTGTTTTTTTTCAATTTACTTTAACTTCTAATGTTTTTAAAGGAAAATATTATACATTAAACAAAAATTATGTAAAGTATCTAGCCGCCTCTTTCCTACACTTCAACAAAGTCGTGTTTTTTCTCCCCCCAAAAAAGATCATTAATTAATTCTATTTCTAGGAGACTGAAAAAGTTAATAGATTACTACTTTGTCTTTAATCAGGAAGTGCTACTTCCTTGAAAAAATTAATGAAATGTGATTTAATTTGTAAAGTTCAAAGGTAATTTTTTGTCTCTTGATTATTTTCTCAGCTTTGATAGAGAATCATTTGCAAAGGTTTCGGATGCATCTTTTCCCTTAGTGGATTATCTTAACCAAATCTAAATTAGTTAAATAGTATAATTAAATAACACAGGAGAAATCAAGCCGTTTATTCTGTCTCTTTGCACTGACTGAAATATATAATATTAAAACCAAATTTAAAATTTTCATATTCGTTAATTCAATGGCTTCGATAAAATAATTTAACTATAACAAAAACATTACAAAACTGATTAATTTAATTCCTTTAAAAACCAGAAGTTTTAAGTTCCTTGTGACGCTTTGAAAAAGGAGCACGAAAAAACGGATATCACGACTAAAATTATTGTCTGAAATAACGCCTAAATTAACTTCATTAATCCTCTAAAAAAGTAATGAAACATAAAACTGTGTAGAGATACTGAAAAATAAAACTATGAGAAGTACTATTTCAATGAAATAAAAAAATAATAATAATTCTTATATACATATTTTTGAAGATTTTGAAAGTTATACAATAAAACCTGCGGTAATATAACTGCCATCAATAAATTTCATTCATCTGAGTTATTTTCAAGACACTTAATAAGAAACAGACATATCTTTGAACACCATAAATAAATCACCCCAGTTCTGCCTTAGCTCCCATATGCGCTGAGTGATTGGGTCGCCGCGGATTGTAACACGGATACTGTGGTCAGTTACAAAATGACCATCGTCGGTCCATGTCCAAACCTCCTTAAAGAGGTACGACTCGTCATCGGCGATGATAACAACACCATTATTGTACCCTCCAGGGAAGCGAGAGCCCGCTTACTTTTCCGGCGATTTCTCATCCCCATACTTAAAGCGCACCTTTTTAGGAATTTATATCTTTGAGCAAAGTATCTTTCAATCAGGTTTGTGAGCCAAGTTAAAACCAAATCCTGTTTTGCATCTACACGTGATCTATTTGAGGACGGACCTCTCAATTCTGCGCAATGATCAGTCGACAAAGACTACACTTGAGCCGGCATCCCACTCTCGTATCTTCAACGTCTCTCAAAT
>BGPR01026634.1:8561-21370 GCA_013235015.1 Araneus ventricosus | reverse complement strand
ATTTGAGAGACGTTGAAGATACGAGAGTGGGATGCCGGCTCAAGTGTAGTCTTTGTCGACTGATCATTGCGCAGAATTGAGAGGTCCGTCCTCAAATAGATCACGTGTAGATGCAAAACAGGATTTGGTTTTAACTTGGCTCACAAACCTGATTGAAAGATACTTTGCTCAAAGATATAAATTCCTAAAAAGGTGCGCTTTAAGTATGGGGATGAGAAATCGCCGGAAAAGTAAGCGGGCTCTCGCTTCCCTGGAGGGTACAATAATGGTGTTGTTATCATCGCCGATGACGAGTCGTACCTCTTTAAGGAGGTTTGGACATGGACCGACGATGGTCATTTTGTAACTGACCACAGTATCCGTGTTACAATCCGCGGCGACCCAATCACTCAGCGCATATGGGAGCTAAGGCAGAACTGGGGTGATTTATTTATGGTGTTCAAAGATATGTCTGTTTCTTATTAAGTGTCTTGAAAATAACTCAGATGAATGAAATTTATTGATGGCAGTTATATTACCGCAGGTTTTATTGTATAACTTTCAAAATCTTCAAAAATATGTATATAAGAATTATTATTATTTTTTTATTTCATTGAAATAGTACTTCTCATAGTTTTATTTTTCAGTATCTCTACACAGTTTTATGTTTCATTACTTTTTTAGAGGATTAATGAAGTTAATTTAGGCGTTATTTCAGACAATAATTTTAGTCGTGATATCCGTTTTTTCGTGCTCCTTTTTCAAAGCGTCACAAGGAACTTAAAACTTCTGGTTTTTAAAGGAATTAAATTAATCAGTTTTGTAATGTTTTTGTTATAGTTAAATTATTTTATCGAAGCCATTGAATTAACGAATATGAAAATTTTAAATTTGGTTTTAATATTATATATTTCAGTCAGTGCAAAGAGACAGAATAAACGGCTTGATTTCTCCTGTGTTATTTAATTATACTATTTAACTAATTTAGATTTGGTTAAGATAATCCACTAAGGGAAAAGATGCATCCGAAACCTTTGCAAATGATTCTCTATCAAAGCTGAGAAAATAATCAAGAGACAAAAAATTACCTTTGAACTTTACAAATTAAATCACATTTCATTAATTTTTTCAAGGAAGTAGCACTTCCTGATTAAAGACAAAGTAGTAATCTATTAACTTTTTCAGTCTCCTAGAAATAGAATTAATTAATGATCTTTTTTGGGGGGAGAAAAAACACGACTTTGTTGAAGTGTAGGAAAGAGGCGGCTAGATACTTTACATAATTTTTGTTTAATGTATAATATTTTCCTTTAAAAACATTAGAAGTTAAAGTAAATTGAAAAAAAACAATTTTTTTAAATTTGAAATTTGAATATAAAAGTTAAGTTTATATTATTTAATTGCTAATTTTTGAAAACAATTCAAGAAAAAAATTCAAGCATATTACAAATTAATAATACATTCTTAAAAAGACTGCATAGCTCTTAGATGCAATGATTATGGTGTAATTTTAGCAAGGTCTTTAAGGTAAAATACCGCTCCTTTTAAAATAAGACAAATATAATATGATTGAAAGAAACATAATTTCTCATAATTACATAATTATTAATAGATAAATGAGTTTCCCCCCAGTTTGAATAGAATTTTTTAACTTTTTGCCTCCATTTTTGCTATTTTCTTCGACTAGATGTTTTCCATTTCGACAATTATAAGAAATTATTCGCTCCTTTTCTGAGACAATACATACTTTTCAGTGGCAATTAAGTGCTAAGGCTTATATCAATAATAAATCTCATTACTGTAGCTTTAAATCATTAACATTTTGGAAATTAATCGAAGAATTTGCAAATTTCTTTTTGATTAAACAGGAAAAAATATTCTTGCATAGATAGAATATTGTCGCTTAACAAGCAGTACCACCTATCTCAGTTTTTAAATTTAGTAGGAACATTCGGTTTTACACCAGATGTTAAAAAATTCAGAAATATTCACTATTGGTTGCGAAAAATTCGATTTTCTTCTCTTTGAAACTTTGAAAAATTCAGATAGGTGTTGCTGCTTGTTAAACGACGGTTAGATTTGATAGGATTTACTGGCGCAAAAACCATTAATGATTATACTGTGCCAAACATATGGTGTAGGGTAAAATTATAACTTAAGAGTTAGTTAAAAAAGATTCTGCCGCACGTCATGACTTGTCATATTTGCAAAATTAGGAATCGCAGGGAAAATACGACTTTAAAACATAATAGCATATTCAGATCAAATAGTAAAAAATATCTTTTTTAAAAAAGTAAAAATTTGTTGATGAGAAACTTTGAGAAGAATGTCTTTTAGAGCGATACAGGTCGAGTGAAAGCAGCGGATGCGTTGGTGATTAAAATGTGCACATGCAATGGGATTGTGGAGATGGTTATTTGGCATTTGTACAATGGACAAAGAGGGGCGGGTTGCTCCAACAACAGACGCGTATACGTGAATCGAGTGTGGCCGATTCTTAATCTGGCTTTCTGTTTGTTAATCTAGGTCAACAGTCAATTATATGTCTTTTCGAGTGGAGTTATTTTTTAACTTTACAATCCCTTTCAGTTCGCCATTTTGAGCGGAGGATGGTCTTAACATTCCTAACTTGGAGAATGAAAACTCAATATCCTACAGCATACGTCGAATTTATATATGGAAATTCGATAATTACCTACGAATTTATATATGAGCGCTCTATTCTAATTCTTTACGCTCTCTTTTGAATTTCATGTAATGAAAACATAGCGCGAGTTTGTTTTAATGTGTTCAAACGTTTTCCGAATAAAGCTTGGAGAAATAGTGATAATTAAAAAATTTTCATTATTGATTTTAACCATTTTACTTTCACCATCTCGCTGTTAATTATCATAAATACAAACAAATTTACTTTAAAAATGTTCATTACAGTAAAACCCCGGTCAACCGAAATCCGGGTTAGACGAAATGTCTCTGAAATCGCAAATTCAAAAAATACGTACGGTACTGCACGGAAATAATCGCGGTGAGACTTTTTTGAAACGATATCCCCATTTCTTTCTTTTAAGTCTCCCCTAGAAGCTCCGTGGTTAATTTTAGAATGCTAAAATTAAAATTAATGGCTATTAGCATTATTAAGTACGATGCTGTTCACTTGTGCCTGTCAGGCGCATTGCGCCCTACTGAGGGTAAACTTCAATAAAGAACATAAGCTTAGCCTGCAATGACCAATTTGAATTCGTTTCACACTCAAAACATGTCAGAATTACATACTATAATTAGGTACAAATAGCAATAGATGTCCGTTGCTCAACCGAAAAAATCGTTATCAGAAACGGTTTCCTCGCCTTTATATCGGTTGATTTGTTTTATCTTTTCTTACTAAGCACCAAACTCCACCGGAGGGGCATCACTAGCACGTGGATGAGAAACCACAGGTCTCGCTTCCCAAGTGGTTACATAAAAGTGGACTTTCTCTTCTAAGCCTATCACCGATGATAGATCATGCTCCTGTCATGGCGCATCTTCCATCTCGATATGGGGGGGGGCTAAAAAGTTTCGGCCACAGTGTCTGTATTAATTTTCGCGGTGTCTGGTCATGCAGTGAAGCCCGGATGCTAAGGCTTGGAGGGTGTAATTATTTATGTTTACTAAGCACCTAACCTCGTGGATGAGAAGTAGCCTCTCTCTATATGCCCCGCAGGGGTTGCAGCAATGGAGGTGTAGTTGTGTTGGCCACATTTCCGATGATGTTGAGAGGTATTTCCTTCGGAAGGAGTCTGTGATGGTTATTTTGCAACAGTATCTGTGCTATTATTGCAGCGTTCGGGTCATTCAGTGTACCAAGGCGCTATCCCAAGACGGGGACTTCTCTTTCGGTTACTAAGCACCAAGTTAAGTTTTTAGTTATATTAAGGTCCGGTTTGGAAGCAACGCGACGGCTATTTTGGGACGGAACTCATAGTTTTGAACCACGGTCAGATGACACCTGAACTGACGCCCCCTTCTCAAGACTTCCGCACCACACCTGCGGGAGGACGTTTGACCTGCTACGTATGATTTAACGTGCGGCACGCCCAATACATGAATGATCTTCAGTATAATCGGGTTTCGAACCTCGAACGCATTGGTTCCGAAGCCGATACCTTACCATAAGGCCATCGCGGCCACTAAAAACCAAGAGCTGATTAATACAGTTTCTAAATAAATTTCAAGATAAGCATTACTAAAATGCTGCTTTTCATGTGTAGTAAAAATAAGTAATTTATTTTTAAATTTCAGCTTTGAGCATTTGTAGCTTCGATTTTTACAAGCAGAACCAGTTTTAAAATCTAGAAAAGAAATGCTTATTATTTCACATCGTGTTTTGATATTTGTTACGTATTTTCTGAGCAATACGCCTTAATAATAAATGAAAATTTCTATGAAAATACAGCACATATGATGATCTTAATTCTTTTAGAAAAAGTGAACTAAAACTTACTTAACTACTGAAGAATATCTGACCAAAGAAGTTCGGGTTTTTTTAAAAGCGAACTTCTATGAAATTGATTGTTAACATTGAGCATTTTTTCAGATGAAGAATGTTTATTTTATCTAAATCATGAATTATGCATGATGCATTTATGGGATCATATCAATTTATGTTTCTGAAAGTATTCTAAAAGACGATGAGAAATGTTCTCCAGGGAGGTACGATATTTCACAGAAAAGAAAACAGTGAAAAGAACTTGCATAATCGACCATAAGTTTTCCGAAAGGAATCTAAGATAAACACTGTAGAAAAGAAAACTTCGGCATAATTTTGGAGGTTCCAAAAAAGTATTCTGCTTCTCCCGAAGACTCCATTCTTTTGTATATTTTAAGAAGGTTTTTATGTTTCACAATTTTTAGCTAGCTTTTAAAAATTTTTATCTCTCAATTCTAGTGATATTTTTAAAAAATATTTCCTAGACACCAGCAGCAGATATTGTATAAATCTACTTCTAAAGAACTGTATTTAAAGTTTGTATTTAAGTTAAAAAGCTGTATTTAAGTGAATCTAAATATTGTTTAACAAAAGTAAATGATTCGGGAGTCTGAAATTATCATTTTCAGTAAATAAATCCATCTGAATATTCTACATATTTTGTAAATTGTTTGTCAGTCTTATAGACATGCTTTGTTGAAAAATGTCTACAATTATGCAATGTTTTTCTCAGGTATCCTTTTTGCTTTCTGGAGTCCTGTACCAAAACTTGTTAAGTAAACGAATGTGTGATGTTGATTGTTTATATTTACAATGAGCGTCTTTCATCAAAGAATCAAAGATGCAAAAATTTAATATTTAGAGTAATATTAATATTGAGATGATTAAGTCAACTATATTTCAAGCCATGACTTAAACTCTAATCCTGAACACAACATAAATGTACAGGAGGACTCTAATTGAACAGACTGGATTAACACTAGTCACAGAAGGA
Organism: Araneus ventricosus; assembly: GCA_013235015.1. Taxonomy (NCBI): domain Eukaryota; kingdom Metazoa; phylum Arthropoda; class Arachnida; order Araneae; family Araneidae; genus Araneus; species Araneus ventricosus. Next base: position 15,929 of record BGPR01026634.1, on the reverse strand, counting down.
TTAACACTATCTCAGAACCAAAGAGTGGAAAATGAACCTTAATCTAAGAATTCAGTTTAACTTGACTTCTAACCACGGCAGCGTGCGAGCGGTCAAACTATGAGCATCTGGTCTTCGACTCTGTTGGAGTTGCCGTATAAATATCTGGGAAAGACACTAACCCCTTTTTCGTCGTCAACCATTTATGCTAGTTCCCTTATTCCTCATTATTTCTCAGTAAAAAAAGTGGTCTCTCATGACAACAAATACATCTATATCGTCTGTTCAGTAAAATGGTCTTTTCAGCTTCCGTGAGTCTTTTCCATAGGTGTTTCTTAGCAGGTGGCACATATTAAGATAATCCATCACCTATGGTCTATGCGTGAGTGCAAAACGCAATGTCTTAAAAACCCCAAACGTGCAATACGCATCTTAAGCCAAAACCAATTATTAGACTTCCAAACGATATAGAAATATAAAAAAAAATGTTGTAGGCATGTTAGATGACAATTAAATCCAATAATAGTATTTAAATTTATTTTTCACTATACCCTATTTCGTCGCCTGCAGAGAATTAATTTCTAAAAAAAATTAAATCTGGCAAATGAATATTTTACTTTTTTCGTTGTTTTCGGATTATCTATTATTCGATTTTTACAGAAATGAGCAACCTGCAAGAATAAAAGTCGAGAGAACACTCCGGATATTTATTTCAATAGCTTTTAATATCCAGATAATAGAAAGCAAAAAAAGAAAAAATATATACAGAAGAAACAGAATAAGTAAACAACAGCGATAACAATACACTTTTTTGCGCGCTCAACGCAACAGCATCCAGTGATTCCATCGACAAAATTGCCCTACAATTAACCAACAAATCACTATAGAATTAAACAACAAAAGATTTTTCTAAAAATTAAAATAATTAAAACGCATAAAAGAAAACAATTAGAAAATAAAAGAAAATACAAAATGGAAGAGAACTCAAATGGCGCACTTTTTCAAAGACCACACGCCATCGGAGTTCTAATATGGATAAATTTTCTGTCAAGGGCAAGACTACATAGTCAAAACTATATCCTTTGTGGCCTGAATTTATCCATTAACTGAAATATAAGGAGAAATAATCCCTTTGGAAACAGAAAAAAATAATAAATTCCTTTATGACAAATCCAATAGAAACTAGAAAACTTAAAATATTCACCGTCTGCAGGAAATAGAAGTAAGAAATGATGCCAACGAGAAACACACGAGAACAAAGGAAGAAAAAGCTCTGGAGGCTAGCATACCTAGCTCCATCTATGTAGAAAAATCGAACCAATTACCAGAAGGACAAGAGCTCATCAAACTTTTTAAAATAAGTTGTTGACTTTAAGGAAATTATTTGGGTAATGGTTATATTTTAAATTATTCTTTAAATTATCTAAAGCTTTAACAAAAGTTGAATGTTTATGACAAATGTTTTTTATTCTATTAATTTGAGAAAAAATTGAATTTCTTATAATTTTATAGTGAAGATTTGTTTGAAAATCACAAAGTGTTATAGCCTTAAAATTAAATTGTTTTCTTTTATCGTAAATACCAATAGAGATACCTGAATGTAAAATTTCAATTTCAAGATCCAAAAAATTTCATTTGATCAATTCATTATTAGTTTTGTTTAATTTAAGCTCTTCTGGGTAGCAATTATATATGGAGTTAAAATTGTTATAATTAAACACTAAAAGGTCATCAATGTAACGATAACCAAAAAGTTCATTTTTGATTAGTTCTCTCTCAAATGAGTGAAGAAAAATATTAGCCAATGAACTAGAAAAACAACAACCCGTAGGAATACCCAAAAACTGCTTATAATAGTTAATTCCATTAAACAGATAATTTTCACAAATATTAACTCCGCAAATTTCTAACCATTTATTTTTTCTATTAAATTAGTATTAAGGTATAAATCATATGCATTTAAGCAGGCTTCAATTAATTTATTATGTGAGAGGCTAGTGAAAAGATTTTCAAAATCAAACGTATTAATTTTATATATTTTATTTTCTTTAAGAAAATTCAAAATTTTAGCGTTACTATCAATAATGAAGTTCTCTTCTTCTTTGATTTTAAAGATCTTCTTTGATTAAGAATAATTTTTAGAATTTTTAAGAAAAATTTACCAAAATGATAATTGTAGCTGCCTGTGCTACAAGTACGAAGAACTATGAGATTCTAGCCAGGTGGTTCAAACTAAGAAGAGGAAAAGAAGAAGTGTGTTTCACTGCTGGTCCAAACGGTCAGTGGATTAACGAAAATCAACGAAAGACGCTTCCGCGAAAAACGTTTTAGTAAATTGAAAGTGTTATAAGTACTTGGACATGAAAATATTTTTATCCCGAGCAACCCTGGGCATATCGGCTAGTATATATATATAAAAAGAAGCAAAACATAATAGAAAAACAATAAAATAAAATGAAATAGCAAACTTTCATATCAACCTCAAAAAAGATATGAAAGAACGAATTGAAAGTATATGCAAGAAAAAAAAAAGCGAATAGTATCAGATGAATATATATATATTCCAAAAGCGCTGTGGTAGATAGAGTATAAATCGTAAAATGAGAAACGAAATTAAAGCACAATAACGTTTCTTCAGGGGATGAAGTCATTGTGAATTGCTAAAATAAAAAGTTTGACATTTTCTTGCAATAAGTTATGCCTTTAGGCCTAAAACACTGATTTTCATCCCTAATGTCAAACCAAAAACAGAGTGAGGAGTTTGGGATAATTAAAACCAAAAGTACGATGTGATATAACATTAGAGAGAAGTAAGAATAAATTTTACGTACCAGAAGGTCGGATGTTGACGTGGCGGCGTTTGCGGAGGAATATGGTGCATACCGACGTTGAAGGGGTGTAAACAGGATATCGAGTTACGTTTCGCTCTAATTGCGTTGTTCATCATCCGATTCATACTCTCTCTCTCTCTATTTTTAAGCAATTCTCTCAAGCATTAACTAATCCAATCTGGGAAACTACGGTCCAAGAGACTGAAAAGACCAAAAGAGTATTTTCACGAACCTGTAATGTCGCTTCCCAGCTATGCTAGTCTTAAGGTTGGAAAGAGGCATTTACAAAAGTTTTTACGGGATGCCGGGGGAATGTAAGCCAATGACAACTTTGGAGACAAAATGGTGGTCCTCGAAAATATTAGAATTTTCGTCGTATTTCTATTAGGGAGAGAGATATAGAGAATGTACTAGATGATTCTATGTGACGTAACATGCTGTAGGAAAAGGTATAAAATCCTGGAGATGCTCAGACATCTGAACGTCTTTCAGCGTCTTTGAATATCTTTGGAGTTTTGTCGGGAAATCTGATAGACGGAGCGTGAAAGCTGATAGACACCGAATAGTATTAAAAGTGCTGTTATAGCATTTACTGAGAACAGACTCCTAGAAGTTTAGGATGAATAATTTGGTGGATTAAAATCGCTTCTTGTATCTAACCGAGAGTTATTTGGTAGATAACTTGCAGCTCTGAAATGTAATTGGACAATGAGGGCGACACCTACACTGGTATTTAACTTTCCAGACATATTCATAAAACCAGATTACAGAAAACGTAATGGAAAGTCCCCCGAGAAGATATTGCATGGATTAGTTTCGCCTAGTTTCAGTTGTTTAGAAACAATGCTGTGTTATGTTTCTACTCATTGTCACTTTTCTAATATCTGATTTGAAAATTGTGATTATGATTTATTTCAGAAAATATTTTCGTTGTCAAACACGGATGGAAAATAAAGAAGGAGCTTTGAACAGCATATATTGATTAGAAATTTATTTTAGTAAACGACATTAGAAAGTCTTCAATTTATCCCGACAAATGAACCTATTTAAAATAACTCTGAATTATGTACAGATATGGAAATCCTTTTTGAAAGCAGGACTCACCCGCCTCTTTCGTACACATTTAGAAAACACTAATCTGCTTGAATATTGACAGTTTTATCTAAAACTTTCATTTCCTTTATTTACTAGCGTTCTAACATAAATGTTGAGTTTGTAAATTTAATGTAGCGGCTGTCTTTAACGTTCTTAAAGGGAATCATTAATCCCTACAAACCAGACAGCGACAGTGAAACTGTCAGCTAACAACGGAGAAACTCCTTGTGATGCGACAAGGGCATTGGTCTTTTTCTTAGTGTAACGCAACTCGCAAAGGAGTTCTTACGATTTCTGGTTGGCTGATTAATTGATTGAGTAACTGCGTTACGGAGTGCTTCACTGTGGAAAGAAGGATGTATTTTTCCTCTCGAGGATTTTCTTGCCTAAAAGATCTCAAGTTTGCCCTTTGTATGAGAAAAATGGGCAGAGGATGATAATTTTATTTTAAGTTTTTTATTATGTACGTGTGTGTATCGTATGCGTCATAGTTATTACGAAATATTTCGAAACTTCCATGAATACTGAGAAACGAAGAACAAAAATTATATCTATCATTTTCAAAGAATATTTCAATCTATTCTATCTATGCATGTATTTAATATTTATATATTATAATTTATACATTATGATTTAAATATAATTTAATATAATTTTATGATAGTATTTTAAACTTAATAAACCACAAATTTATGTATTATTTCCTTCCAAATAGATAACACAGATACTGCATCAGAAAAAAATTTCTCTTTGAGTTTGGGCTGGTACATTTGACTTTTGAACGCATTAGAATTTTATTCCTGCACATAACTTATCTGCAGAAATCTAAAATTCTTGTGACTAGATAATTTTACTCCCCTTATTATGTTATCGCACTGCCTGGGAATGACCAGATTTCTTATTTACGAGGGAGAAAGAATAGGTTACTCCATGCGTTTTTGAAAGTGACAGCAGACCTTTTCTTCCATTGACTTGGAAATGGGAGAAAGTATTTTCCTTTTTCTTTGTCTCAGAGTTCCCGTTTTAATAGCATCTATGCCCATGCGCACACACTGTGCATAAATACAGATTGAATGAAACATTATATAATAGTTAAATGGCATGTGCTAACGAGCAGACATTTCTCAAACGTATTAATTCTAATTTTTTGAAGAAGAGAACAAGAACCGACAAATCAAAACACTCTCAACGTGCCGAAAACTGTGATATCATGTAGACGCTCATTGTTAGATGTTGTGATGTTTTTCTTTCCCACGAGAAAAGAGTCGAGTACCTTTCACTTCAACCGCAAACCGCAAGCCAACTAAACCTGGTGGTCATTAAGAAGACATTCGCGAAGGTAATAGCTGCAAGCGGAGAGCAACCACAATGCACAGGAATAAATATCTGTCAGAGAGCGCATTTGGGTCGGCTATCAGGAGATTAGCGCTCTTTCATGTAACACCTATATAGCTCCTGTGGTTATGAAACTCAGGAACCATCTCACGGTCGGAATTGACCATTGGGGACATGGAAGTTTATTCATTGGTCGCCCGGGAGTACGATTGTCCTGTGGAGTGAAAGGGAGGCGGAGCTCAACCCCTTGAGGTAGGGACAAAAACGAGAGTTGGAACGAGGAGAACGGTGAAGAACCAAATTAGGGAGGCTCGAAACGGCGTTTCAGTCTCCGGCAGTGCGAAAGAGCTGTGTGACCAGCTCTGAAACAAAGTCCCGAATTTGTTCGGACTTAGGCATCGAACGCTGAGAATCAGCAAATATTTCCGAAATCTCGGCTTTTCGAATTTCGAGCACTCCTTGTAGTCTCGTGCTTAGGCTATCACCCGGATAGGGAAATTAGTCTGGATCTCCATCTCTTGTGGAACATCTCTTTTAAACTCAAACGAACGAACTGTGTTTATAATCATTTAGTCCAGATTTCTTATGTCTATTTAAATTATAGCTGTGTGTGTAATAAAGTACTTAGGTCAACCTTAGCATTGCACTTATTTGTTCACACTTGGTCGCACATAGGCCAAGACACCACACTGTGAAAAAAAGGAACGAATATGACAAAGTAAACCATTGATGTAAAGAATCACATAAAAGCTTCGTTAAAAGAACAATAAATAAGAAAAATAGCGAGACTTTTTTATTTTTGGTCGAGAAAACAGTTTTTGGATTCGTTCCCTTTTTGAAACTGCCGATTCAATTGATCTATTAATTACTAACTTATTTTTGTTTTCAATACTTAGATTCGGTTCTTCTACAAACAACCTTCTTTTTCTTCATAATCTAGTGTTTTCTGATTAGTGTGCTAATAAAATATGAATTGAAATATTATATTTTTTTAGTACATAAATAACCTCATTTCTCGCAATAAAGATGTCGACTAAAAAGAAATTAACTAATACCACACACTTTTTTGTTTCAGACCACCTCTTCGCATTCATTATTTAAATAAAAACAAGAAATTAACCACGATCACCATATGCACAATTGCGGCTTTTGACATTTTAGAACTTGGCTAATGTGCGAAATTTAATTTCATAAGCTTTTATGAGATAGCCGTATTAATTCAATTTTCTCATCAATTGTCAGATGTTCACGACAGGCAAAACTAAGCTACTTAAGAAAGCCTCTAAATGACATGAGGTGACTAAATTACTTCCTGAAAACTGTAGCTGACGTCATAACATAGAGTTCATTCCAGGACGAAAATTTAATTTCGGAAAAATTGATATCTCTGAGGAGCTTCCTTAGAAATGCAGGCAAACGGAAAATATAGCGTGAATCGGTTACGAGTATGATAATTAATATCAGAAGTCAAACAAAGTCATATTTTTTACATTGAAAAGACCTTTTCAACTTTTAAAGGTTAATTTTTTTTGAATGAAATTTTGTTACTTTCATGCGAAGCGTTTTGCGCGATAGGGATGTCTTTTTTCAGAGGAATTTTTTTAATTGAATAGGATTAGGATTCATCATAAATGTTTCTTAATACAGTTTTTTATAATACTTTTATTGCATTCACAATAAAATAAACACAGAACTTCTCTATTATTACTGTGAAGTGTCTGCCTTATATTTGTATATTTGTTTCGTTTGGCTAGTATTTCTTGTTGTTAAAAATGACCTTAATTCCTCAGATGGTATTATAATGGAAAGTGGCGTTGTTCTTCATAACCAGCAGGAATTTCTTCACCTTGACTTTCTTGTACACTTACACAATATGGAGCATTTTGTGTTAAGTTTCGCAGCATAAGGAAGAGAATCAAATATCCATTCTAACATTTTCTTTGACCGATTGAGTTTAAAATTGATACAGATCTACAATTTTGGTGCCAAGACTACATATCTAACTTCATTTAAGTTTGTGGAGGAGCATTGCATTCATCTCTCACCTTACCATGAGGTGCCAGGTAGAAGAGATTTATTTTTTCTTGCAAGATGCGAAGAAGACGCAAATGTTCTGCGCGGGCACTAT
>BGPR01026633.1:0-21372 GCA_013235015.1 Araneus ventricosus | reverse complement strand
CGAACCATGCATTTTATTGTAATCAGAAAAATTATTTTCAACTTTTGGTTCATTTTTTCGCTTATACCTTAATTAATTTATTTATTTTATTTTCTACTTTTTACTGACGGCTGACACGAATACGCACGAAATGTTAAGCATAATAAAGCAAATTCAATTACCGAATTCTCCAATATAAAACACATATTAAATATTCGTTACAAATATTACAATTACGAATACTACACAACTTTCTCTTTTTGCTTTGAGTACGAAACGTTTGGCGCACACGAAGTAAAAAAAATCTACTTCTGGTTGTTGAAGAATTCTAATAGAAAGTAAACCCAAGACGCGTAGAAACACGACGTCATTTATCGCTGCAGCGCCGGGTGTTCTTACAACCCTAATTAACGTGAGGTTACCACCTTCCAAACTTTATCGCCCAAATATAGGGCTAAAATTTTAATATCATTTTGTTAGGTTTAAAATAGGCATAGATTGCAATTTTTTTTGCATAATATTGTATTGTCTCCAGAAACCCACCACTGTGCTAAATTTCAAAGCTGTAGCTCGATTGGAAGTGGGTAAGAAATCGATCTCAAGATTTGTGGACAAGGCACTAAAGTTGAATAAAAGCTTATAAAAAAGGATTTTTTTAAATCAAGGGGAGGGAAATAAAAACCCGCCAATAACTTATTTCTTTGAACTGTATTTATTCAATTAATTCTCTCTTATACATGTACATTAAGCTGGACATTCACAGATAAACCGTTCCACGCAATTTGGAGCGCGCCGCTCCAAAACCTGTCGTCAATGCAAAAATCCGAAGAGAATAGGGTATTCCGAGAGAAAGTTTGGATTTTCATCTTAGTTCGTTATCTATTTGGCGTGTTGGATTATAAAATTGAAATACAACCGTGGAGAGGGGGAGCAAGGCTGCCTCGCAAAAGCAAAAACCATAAAATGTAGACCTTCGAGAGAGGGTTTGGTGAGGCTCTCACCAAACCCTCTCGTTTTAAAAGCGGGAGGAAGAGTAGCTCAGTAGCCTTTGGGGATCGAAGTGACCGGTAGTGGGGTTTGCATGGAGCCGCCATGGATGACTGACCTAAATGGATGGGCTGAAAATTGGAAAGGTGTGAATGGCACCACGCCATTTGGCTTGGTGTGGTCTCTACGTCGATTTCCAGCTGAACCCGGCCATTCAATTGAAGTATAGCCATGCCATTTGTCCTAAGCCCGGTTTTACCCCACCATTTTAATCGAAAAATACAGGCACGCCATTCACAAGAAAGTTAACTCTGAAAGAAGGTGGTGGTGTTGGGGGGGGGGGCCGATCTTCTTTCCCTTTCTAACATTGGCGTACCTACATAAAATTGCGCCCAGGGCAAATACCGAAACTGAGCCCCCTTTTTTCTTTTGAAATGTGATCCTCATTTTCTTTTCGGAAACTTTATGCCGAGGACTGCAAAGATTAAAAGTGGAAATAAACTTAACAAGTAACATATAAAACATTTTTGAGTTGATAAGATTTACACATTACAGATTTTTTAAACAAAATTTCGTTGAATTTTCACAGAAAATTTGGTGTATTTTAACCTTAATCCCTAAAATATAGCTTAAATAAGAAATTCAAAGTTTGCAAGAAGCTTTAGATATATTAGAAATTTATAAATAAATGGTGCACTCCATTTATCTCGTGTTTGAAAAATAATATAAAATGTGCACAAATCTTTTAATCTATTGAAAAAAACCGCACACATATGAATAATAATGGAAAAAATATGTACATTACTTTTTCCCATAGTCAGTATATAAAAACTCTAAACATTGAAGTAAATGTTTTGCTAATACAGATAAAATCACATAAAAAACCTTAGTGACTAATATATTTAATAATATTCACAATATAATTCATCATATAATTTTATATATAGAGGAAAAGGTGTAAATATGGCACCCTCTTTTGTTTTTGACTTAAAGTTACTTTCATTTTGAAAAATTCTGGATTTTTGACCTTCATTAACAACTATTACAAGTTTAGTAAATGAGAGAAGGGAAAACAATGATTAATATCAATTATTTCAATTCGAAAACGAAGATTTACGAAAAGCTTTTAAAAAAGCACCAGAAAAAAAGGGGTGCAAATATGGGCTCTCTCCAAAAGAGCCGCAAAAAATTGTTTAAAATGTTTTAAAACAGGATAAAACAATACAAACTAGTAGAGAATTTATTTATTACAGAAAAAAATTATTTACAGAAATCTCAAACATAACTGGCTGTTTCAGCCCCGGCACAATCTAAGTGTGCCCACATTTGGCACATAACACATTTAACCCACACTTCCCCGCGAGTGTCTTCAGAGAACTTTCCATCACAAAAGATGCAAGTTGCCTTCCTCGAGTATGGTTTATCCCCACCGTTGATATCCAGGTTGATATCATCATCGCTGTCCACAAGGGGAGGATCATAGTAGTCCGATGATGAATCGTATCGTTTCGTGGGTCGAATTTTCTTTTTTTTTTGAAGACCCTTGGTCTTCCCACCCCTACCCCCGGCCGGTCTCTTACCCCGGGAACACTCAAGGACGTCTTCTTGGGAGCACTTTTCTCAAGAGACTTGGTCAACTGATCCTTGTATGGTGATCCAGTGATGAGGCTGGACCTTGTTGCTTTGCGTCCACGAGTAGCAGGGACGTGGGGAGCGTCTCACATCTGGGGGGGTGTGAGATCCAAAAAATGCCGACTCTCATGATGAACTTTGCAGACTTAAAAGACAAATATTTTTATAGTGCCTAATATACATACATGTTCCTGCTGTGATGCATAATATCATTTTCAATGATGAGGACACGAAATATCTAACGTTTCAAACAAAGACAAAAAACATGCCTTCAAAAATCACATTGAAAAAATAAAGACAAAATTTAGCTTAGCAAAGACACTATTTTATTCCTTCCTTGGTAGGAAGTCCTAACTCTCGATGGAAAATAAACTCGTCCTCTATAAAGGGGTCGTCCAAAAATGATGTCATGCTTGGAGGGGGCTCTTGAAATTGTGACAGTTTGTGACAAGGGGAGGTGAGGGGGTAACAAGAAGTGTGACATCACACATTTAGGTTAAAATAAAAACATTTAAAATCAGCAGATTAAATTTTGAAATTACCAGAATTTGAGGGTATTTTTTAATCGGGGCTAAAACAACTTTCATGTGATTTGTTTCCAATTATATTCCTTTCTTTTTCAAAAAGGCATTCAGGGTAGGTTCTGAGAATATGGTAGCAGCAGAAATTCTTCACCATTAGACGCAAACCTCCCCCTGTCACACCCTTAAAATGTACAACAAAAGATACTTCGCCCCACCTGGGTGAGTGGTAGAACTGGTAGTGGTACAAACAGGTTGATCTTATTGAGGCGCGTTTTTTTTATAAATTAAATCTGTTTAAGAGTATTTTGTGTTCATAAAGTAAATATAAGATTTAAAGCAAAATATATCAAATTCCAAAATACTACTGTTTACAATTGCTCTTTTATATTAATATTTTATTACTATTGAATATTAATTAGGTTTTTTGCTGTAAACCTTAATCTTATTTCATACAAAATAAGTACATATATAATCATTATTATTGTTATGCTCATAAATGTCATTAAAACACAGAGTTAAAGTTTAAAAATAAAATTTGAAATATGATCTATAATTCCTTGTTTCTGAACTGCAAGTTTATATTTATCTAATATAGTGTGACAAGGGGAAGGGAGGGGGTATGGTGAAGTGTGACAAGGGGGGAGGGGGGTCCAAAATATTGAAAAAAAGTGTGATATCATTTATGGACAGCCCCAAATCACTTTTGCGACCATTGATTAGCTGTGCTTTCCCAATGTATGTGTGTGGGTTCAACCCATCAGAAAAACTGTGAGCACTACAAGAAAGATATCACAAATGTCCTCAGAAACTAAAATTATTCGTAAAGATCTGAAACGCAAAACCATTTGGGATTTATTTAAAATATAGCCATAAAATATTTGAACAAAATGGATAATAGATATTAACGAAGCCGCAAGAGAGATTCCAGTGCACGACCCTAGTATAAGAACAGTCGCAGAGCAAAGTTCTATTTAGAAGCACCCTCACCTTAAGACTTTCAGAATCGACATATAGCCTGATTTGTCCAATATAATCAAAAGAACATTTCAACAATGCAGTACAATTTTATTAATATAAATTATTTCATTATCACTATAATTACTTTAAACTGAATTTTATTTCTTACCATAATTAAATTCAATTAATCATAAATAATACATTCTGATGCATAAATAATATACATACATATAATATTTAAACAATACGAATAATAATAAATCCTTGGGCGCTTAACATATCATGTCACTAAAATTTCATTCATCGATGTGGACAATAAAAAAAAATCACAGTCTGAAAGATCCCTCCCTTGGTCATTTCTTATTACTGAAATAATTATTGTAATTCAGGTATTTAAAATATTATGAAAAAACACATCAAGGTGTTAATTTTTTTTAATATGCAAACAATAAAAATATCAATTTTATTAATCTTTAATTTTTTACATTTAAAATTTGAGAATTATTTTATTTAGAATCAAAAGTGAAATGTTTTTACAGAGTAGGTATTTGGCCAAATCATTATTCTTTATATCACTAATCTCGATGTTAAAAAAAACACTGCTTCGAAATTCAACTCATTTTGAATTTCCATTTATTACTATTATATACACGTCATTCGAACGGAAAAAGGTTCTTTTATTCCTCATCCGAGTACTTGAAAAATCGCAAACATCCGCTGGTAATATACATGCATAAATTTGCAGAATTTTTTTGAAACAAATCATGTTAAATAAACAAATAATTAATGCAACAAAAAGCAATGTAAAATAATGAAAAGCAGTGCAACTTGACTAATTCGAATTTAATTTAGAAAATCTTTGTGTAAAAGTGAATACAGCATGAGAAAACGGCAATTTTAACTAAAAAAGGCAAAAAAATCTATTTTTAAAATTTAACACCTTTAATAAAAAATACATAATGAATAAATAAACAGTGTGAAATTTTAATTAACAAAGTAATAATATTTATTGATTTTTTTAAAAATAATGTTAATAAACTTACTTAAAGCTTAAATTTAAAATAATTCAAAAAGTGAGGAATATTTAATTGCTGTTTTGATTGGATACATTGATCGGATTCTAGAGTCAATAAAGAACCTTAAAAAGTTATTTATTCACGATCGATGAGCATACAAATTAAGGACGAAAGCTGTTTGGAAATATAAAAGAATTTAAAATTTTCATTCTTGGCATTTAAGTAAGCAAAATAAATTCGAATTACAGATCATATTTAGGCATTATGCGTATAGAAATTTTAAGAATAGAGAAAAGGTCGAATTACTTACGAATTCGGATAAAAAATGTTTGAATTAATCAAGTTCCACAGTAATAATAATGATTTAATTCACCTATAGTAAAGCAGGTTTGGTGTATAAAAGTCACACTGTACTTTATCAGCTACAATCCGCTTTCTGGATTGAGATTTCTTTATGTTGTTTTTAACTTTACTACTATTCAGGATAATGTCCATTCGAGTTTCCCGCCCAACAAGAAGTTAGGGGGTTTTGTGATGTAAAAACAACTGCATTCCACAGATCATAAATCTGTTAGTCTACTTCCACCCCTTTTTTTTCACGAATGGTGCAATCCGAAGACACCATGAAATTGCAGGATTCTTAAACTGTCCTGCTCGTAAAAGCTTCCAGGGTTGGAAAAGAGATTATTTTGTGTATTTGTTTCCTTATATGGTATATTTCAATGTTTCTGGGCATAATTATCAAGATTTTGGAAGAGAAATGCTGACATTTTACATAAGAGAAAGATCGCCCCTCAAAATGAGCACACCGACGCACAAAAAATAAATAAATAAAGACGTTACAGAAAGATTAAAAATATATGAGAATTTTTTTTAAAAATATCAAAAGTGAACATATCCATTTTACAAAGTTGGTTTTAGAAGTGGATATTTTTAGTTTCGCTAAAGAATTAAGAACTTTGGGTAATTTTACAAAGGGGAAAAAATAAGTTATGAGACAAAATTGAATGATACTGCACCCTCGTACAGTTGTGTACTCAGATGAGAAAATTGTAACAAAACGCTTTTCAGAAAAAAGCGTATATGTTCACTTTTATCAGAAAGCTCCTCATATATTCATCTTCAAAAATATTTAACCTTTCATTTTTAAAGAAGCTTTTTTATGACCATCTTTTCTTTTGAAATCTAGAGAATGCACATTTTTAATAGAGAAAAAGGAATATAAAAAGTTCCCAAACTTTATTTTTAAGCAATAGTTTGTTGCTCAGGTCAGCGGCATAAGATTGTGACATATCTTAAAATTCCTGAAACAGTTTAGCATTTGAATAATGTAATTATTATTAGCAGCTAACAAATTTGCATATTTTTAGAGGCTAAATTTTACACTCTCAGGATTGAAGATGTTTCAATGCAATCATTGAATGTTACTGCTAGTCAAGTTTCTTTCTGTATAAAAAAATCGATAATTGAAAAAAAAAATTATGGTAAAGTTGGAGAGAAAAGAAATCCATTCATTCATATAAGCTTAGCAAGGAAAGGTTAAAATATATTTCACACCGAGTTAATATTTGTCTCCTGTTGTATAATAAATCGCATCATTATGGCTTGTATATCATATTAACAAAATTTTTATATAAAATATTTTTTATAAATATATGATGAAAGCTAACATACTAAATGAATGCTATTAAAAATTGTTAGCATCTCTCAAAGTTTCTTAAATCAATATTATAAAAAATTTAAATAATTATTTATTCCTTTTTTATGTCGTGGAAAAATTTTCATAAATATTTTCTTATACTTAAAATTATAACAATAATTATGCAAAATAAGTCCACAGTAAACATTAAAATTTAAACTGTCTTTTCATTTTTTGATTATTGTTACTCAATTCTTCTACCGAATTAATGTTATTTTTTAAATTTTAAGATATTAAGAAAACGTAGTATTGATATTTTCTCTTTTAACTCATCTAAAAGAAAAAAGTAATAAAGACTTAAGATTGATGAGGATATTTGCATTAAAAACTCTTTACTTTCTGACATGCGAAGAAAAAAAAAATTATAAACGCCAAAAAATTCGACATCGAGATTTTGATGATTTTCTATATTAGAGTACCCGAATACGAAAAAAATATTTTCTGGAATTATATATATATTATTATTATATGTCTCTTCGTCCGTCTGTAAACACATTCGGTATGTCGTCATTTTCTCGGCAATATCGACTTGCCGTGGTCCCCGATTCAGAGTAATAAAACTCGGCAGTTTCGGCCTTGTGTCCAAGGACTTGACCGGGGGACCAAACAGGAGGATGACACTTTTATTAGGGAGTACACTAGAAAGTCTAGAGAAGAACACTGTCGCGCAAATGTGTAACGGAAAATTTCGGGATCTACAGAACAGTGGCATCTCATTTCTTTCGTTGCTCTGAGAATTTATCTTTATTTATTTTACTACAGAAGGGAAAGTTTGCCCGAACCCCGGTCAGTTAACAATAGTCACGCCACGCATATCCCTGAACTCGGAGTCGGAACGGCTCCCTATCGGTGACAACAATGGTCTGCAAGATAATTTAAAAATTAACTTAGTAAATAAAAGTTCACTTTGTTTTTTGTTAGCGCTTCAATAAATAATTCTGCAAATGTTGTGGATACGCAGAATAAAATAATACGTTCGATTACTTTTTCAAAATTTGCCGACTCATTTAGTCAATTTGCCGACTTCAGAAAAATCTGGGGGGGTGTCTCACCCCCCCTACCCCCCCTTCGCCACGTCCCTGACGAGTAGTAGTTCTCTTCTTAATGTTGGGGACATGAGATATTTCGAACGGAGAAACTGTATTTGAAGTTCCCGGGGAACATTTCGGTGCTTCATCCGCCTCAGCAATTGGCATTGAAAGGGTGCCCATATATACACCAACCAAACCTAAGAAAGATGGCCACTATCACATGTAACCAAAAAGCGTGTGTGACTAAAGGCGTGCTTCTAAAAGTAGCTTAGGATATTTGCTTTCCGGATATCACTGTAAAATTATTTTAAACTAACCATAAGAACATGAAAAGAAAACGATTTCACATACCTGGCAAAAGTTTGCAGTCCAGAACAAACACCAATTCTCTCAATAACTCACGCTGCATCAACACTACTTGAAAGAATGGTTCCAACTGTTCTCTGCTATCTTATATCAACAAGTAGCACAATCTACAGTCCTGGAGGTCAGTCTTCAGCACCTCCCATAGCCACTTGGGGAGGGGTGCCCATATTTACACCAGTGCCCGTTTTTACACCGGTTCCTCTATTTTTAAATTTATTAATCAAAATTTACAACTAATAAATTTAATGTTTTATCTAGCATCTTATGACAAAGTTAAAATTCATTACATGTAATTAGGGGATACGCTATTGTAGGAAAAATAAAATGCAGATTCAAACATGAATTAAAATTATTACGTTATTTATTTATTTATGACGTGAAAAATTGTACTTCCTTATTATTTTAGTAGACAAGAAATAGAATTATCAAAGTGTAATTTCATAAATTTAAATTCATTCATTTTATGCAGTGTAAAACTGAAGTTAACAAAATTGCGATGAGGAATTTCGTATTTTATAATTAAATCAGATAAGGAAATTAAAGATGCTTAACTAGATAATAGTATAATAATTTAAATTTTTTCGGATTTAATGTATTTTGTAAAACAAACGGAGGGGGAGGGGATTTGACAGAAAAGTTATAAGTCAGCTTGCTGGAACGAAACTGGCGAGATCAATCACTGATTCATGGGCAAAAAGACATTGTTCCAGATTTTATCGAGTCTAAAGCTTGAACTGGAGATCTTAATTATAACTAAAACATTACAATTGAAGTAATTAGTCTAAAATTTAAATTTAGAATAAAATTCTCTGAAATAAATGAAAAGATATGCATTATCGACATCATATCCAAACGAACTTCAGGCTTGGGCATGACGATAATAATTTCTTAGGATTAATTATTATTATGTTGAAGATAATAATCTTCAAAACTATCTTTTCGCAATATACAAAAGAAAAGTATATGGAAAAGGCATAATTAATTTATTTGAAAATCATTTTTTGAGGAAAAAATCTGCTGTAAACGTAGCAGAACATTTGAGATAGACTTCATAATTTAAATCTTCTTACGTGCTTATTTAATTCTTTAGCATTTTAAATGTAAATTCTTTTAGAAAATCTTTGCTGTTTTAACGAAAATTAATTAATTATTTTTTTTCAATGTCAATTCAAGATCTGTTTGCAAGGTCTGCAAGATCTGTTTAATTTCTACCAGCAATTGCAAAACTTTATGCGGTATTTTTTCTCTCTCTCTCAGTTTTTTTTTTCTTTTGGCAGAACAATTGCATCTAGGTTTTGCGAAATAAAAATTTAAAATAAACACTATGGCATTTTGATCATACAAGTTATGCAAATATTCAGTACTAAAAACAATGCAAAGATAGCAAACTTACGTCTTTTTAACTTTTCTGGAGAGCACTTACACTGCGCAAAAAATGGAGGTATATTTTCCATTCTTCATTCTTTGCTGATTGAAAATGGGAATGACACTTCTGCTAACCGTTTATGACCAATTTCCGAAGAAGCTGACAATCATTCAGTATCAAGCATGCATACCGTAAGAAACTATAGGAACCATCGGGTCAGAAGAAAGGAACAGGAACCCTGCGGAGATAATTGTCCCTACCCATCTTCCCTTATTTCTCACCCCATGGAGAAACTAATTTTTGTCCCGGTAGGGTGGGAGCTCTAAACAAGTTTTTAATTTCGCGATGAGGGTTTCGGTCAGAAAATCTCTGAAGTATAATATTACTTGCTATTTTGTCGCAGCTTGAGGTTTCTGGGCTGTAAAAATGTGTGTGTGTGTGTGACTCCATCCTCAGGATTTCCCCACACTTCGTTGAAACTATTTCAATTTTTAAGAATCTTGGGAATAAGAGCTTCAAAAAATCTTACTTTTATATTAAATACAGCCAATTAATTCCTTAATTTTGCGCCCCCTTGCAATTGCGCTCAGGGCGCTTGCCCCACCTGCCCCACCCTAGTTACGCCACTACTCTCTATAGCTGCTTGTCAATCGCTCTTCGATTTTCACCAGTCAGCAGATTTTAATTTATGCTACCCTCGAAGCGAGGCTGCTATCTAATCAAGGATGCTGCCCTCGAAGCGAGGCTTCAATCTACGCAAGGCATTGTTCTTTTCGCTAGCTTCTTTCAGGGTGCCTCTGATTTTTCGTGCCGTTTTCAGTCCAGACAGAGTTCCAACCATGGCAAGCCGTTTGGCTCATCTCCATAGATTTTTATCGCTTTTTCCTTCTCGCGTTCCAAAATATACAGTTTGTCTGTGAAGTGAATGGCCTGCTTTAGATTCTCGACCATCCGGCCTTGTTACAAAGTAAAGTGAGGAATAATCTGCGATATGTTGCAAGCAGGTTTCTGCTACAATCCTCCTACATGCTCTGTGCAAAAAAGCACATGCACTATTGCAAACCGTTCATGAGCAGCTGGCTCGCAGGCAGGGCCGGATTATCAAATAGGTAATGTTGGCAACTGTCTCCTCCTGATCTTTTTCTTTTGCATCATTCTCAAGGTGATGTTGTACGATGTTCCCAGATGCTGTTTGATATTCTGAATACTTCACAATATCGTGAAGATAGCGTAGCAGTAGTATAGAGCATCTTGGGCAATAGGGATTGTACTGTTGCAACAATAAAATGGTACTTTCAAAAATTGGTAAATACATATAAGTGACACAAAAGGTACTTTGATATTATTTGTTTAAAATGCTAAAATTCATTTCTCGTTAGTTGGAGGCGGTCAGCGGAGGTTTGGAGGGTAAGTGACGGCGTCTTCAGTATCGTCCCTCGTCACTGAATGCATCGTCACGCCTTCTTGCATACCTTCAAAACAGGAAATTAACAGCAGGGTAGAATTATTAGTGAGCTCATGCCCAGCGCCCGCACGGAGGTACTGATGCGTAGATCAGAAACTGTTATAAGATTATGAAATCTAATCAAATTCATTTTCTATATTACCAAGACCACAACCCTCTTAGACAGAGAAGAAATAATAAATTGTAGTTGCCTGTATTAAAAATAAATGCTCAGGTATTAAAACCACAGTTTTCACCAAGGGAAATTATGCGTTGAATATTTAGTCATTTGGAGTATTTTGAATGTTTATAAAGATGAACACAGTTAGCTTTTTACAAGAGCTTTTGCTTGTTTAGAGCAAGTATAACAATAATTTTCTGTGCTGGGGAGGAGGATTCATACATTGATATCCTGATTCTTCTGAGAAATAACTCTCACCAAACGATAAAAAAAGATTAAATAATTCTCAAGCTTTAATAATAATAATAATAATAATAATAATAATAATAATAATAATAATAATAATAATAATAATAATAATAATAATAATAATAATAATAATAATAATAATAATAATAATAATAATAATAATAATAATAAACTATTTAAGATCCACATTGGCACAAGACAGACTTTCCAACATAACGTTGCTTTCCATATAAGGTACATCATGCGAAGACTTAAATTTAAGTGAGATATTCCAAACTTTTTAACGTAGGACTACGTTCCTCCCATTTGTCTCAGGAAGGAAATTGATTCACACGCCAAAACGCCACAAAACTTGGTATGGGAGATCCTCTATATCTCGCTAACTACATATGTTAAAAACATAACTAATGCCTTATTTTAAAGATAAAGGGTAACAACAGAAGTTACAAAAAACAAATTGAAAATCGAAATTGTAGTTCAGCAACTACTGAGTCCCAAAGTTGGGAAAAATATGCATGAATTGGTGACGTGAACCTCTATATCTCAGTAACTACATATGTTAAAAACATAACTAATGTCTTATTTTAGAGATAAAGGGTAACAACAAAAGTTTCAAAAAAAATTACTTAAACTTAAAATCTTACGAGAATCTTGGAGAAACAAAAGAGTCACGCGAGTAAAGTAGTCCTACGCCTTTAACATCAGCTGCTGTTTGAAAAGATAGTCTCCCGTCATTTTTTTGAAATTTAAGCAAGGAAAATAAAGTTATATGGATTTTCTTTTTCTTTTCTATTAAGTATTCTAGTAAGTGCTATAAGTCAAGTATTACTATATTTAGACAAGAATAAATGTTGTGCATGTTTCCTTGTATCAAAAATTAATGATTTTATTTATTTATTCACTTTTTCATTAACTGGAGCTCAATATTTATACCCTGTGCCTCAAATTCCGAAGTGTGGAGCAGGAAGTTAACCTTATTGACTTTAAATATTTAATATCCATTGATAGGAAGAATTTTATTAAAACTGATATGGAACGTTGGATTTCAAACGTTAAGAGGTTGAAAACCGCTGAATAAGTTTTGTATTCTATTCAGATAAAGTCGTTGCTTTGCAAATATGACTTTGCAACGGTTAAATTTTAGCGATTAAGAAAAGAGAAATTATTCATGACAGTGGTTCAATGCAATTCCCTCCTTTTTCTCTTCCAGATAATAGCAATTATCAGCATTTATCCATAATAGAAATGCGAATGTTTAATGTTTCTAAAAACGGCATGTTCAGAATCCTTGCGAGTGATACTTTGTCCTCACTCATTGACACTTCAAAGTAAACCGAGGCATCTTGAGTGCTCCTTCCGGAGTGCGATCGGATAAAGGATGAACTCTTCTGAGTTTATTTACATTTTTTCTTTGTTTATTTTTGTGCCATAATTGAGCAGATATTCACGGGAAAAAACTGGATACTCTTCCCACCTCTTATCGGAATAGTAATTATATCTTGACAAATGAAGAAGCTATTTCATTCATGCATTTTGAAACATTCTAGCTGATAACCCGTCATTGCTCGCTATCCAAATTTGTTCATACGCCCTCCTCCGTTTCTTTTTCTACGAATAGTGTCACTAACTGTTTCCAACAAACGTAAATCTCCTTTGAATCCTTTCTTGTTGAATTAAAACTTTCAAATCTAACCTTTTTATTTCCTTATAACAGTATGATTTGAATGAAAATGCGAGAATATCTGGACTTATTGGAAAAAGAACATTTCTTTTAAACAATATACCATATACAAGTTTTCACTTATACTATATAGAATTTACTCGGCGTTACTGATTAAAAATATAATCTGAAAAAATTTTTAGAACGAATAAAATGTTGCCAAAAATATACGTTGTAAAATAAAACATAATAAAAGAGGGGAAAAAACCCCGCAAGAACTAATAAATTAAAAATGATCAGATTAAAAATATTAACTTAAGAAATCTTTGAAACGAACAAAATGTTACCAAAAATATACGTTGCAAAATAAAACAATAAAAAAATGAGCAATTTTTTCCGATGTTTAATAAATTAAAACACTGAAGCAAAATATTTCGTCTCGTGCAACGTCAATCGTTTACAGAAGAAGGGCGTTTCCGAAAATTTTAAAAAGTCGTTAAAAATCAGGAAAGTTACACAGCAGATTCAAATTACTCTTACTAAAACAGGGATATTCTGGATTTTACAAGGATATAAAAATTGCGGTTCTCCGATGAGAATATATACAGAAGTGGAGCGAAAATAGGGGAAAAAAAAACCCACGCCCGCATTTACCACTTAACATTAAGTAAATAAAAATCTAATTCAAATTTTAAAATAATTTTTACAGAGTTAGCTCCCACTTATGCTTATCCATCTCGGCAAATTTGGTCCCGGCAAGTCAAACCTGTCTGGGCGCACAAAGGGAAGGAAAAAAAAAACTAATGTATATTCATATGTGTAAAGAAAATAAGCTCTTTTATACATATAGATTTATTATTGATCAGATCTGCGAAATCGCGAAAAATAGATATTATTGCCCATTCCTCAACAACAACAAAAGAATTCATTGAGGATTTAATTTTCTAATTAAAAACCAAAACTGAAAAAAGTTACTTCCGAAAAAACTAAAAGATCCAAATAAACACAAATTGAATCGTTTTTCAAAAACATTTAGAGACCTTCGGATAAAACACTTTAGACTGTTCTTAAAATTCATTATAAACTATTCACTTCTTTAGACTGTTCTTAAAATTCATTAAAAACTATTCACTTCTTTAGATTGTTCTTAAAATTCACGATGTCAGAACTAATGAATAACGGCTTGTTTTAACACGTATTTTTTTCCTTCGAAAATAAAACCCTTCAGAGCAGCTAATCTCTCTGAGCGACAGATTTTGCTTGGAATGGAGCTTCTGAGAGGTTTCGTTGTGTTAGCAATACTTTCTTAATCCATCAAAACAAATTAATGTATCAAAATCATGTAATTAATGCATCAAAAGCAATGTAAAATAATGATATAATAATAATTTAACTCACTACTTGCAAAGCAGGTTCAGTCTAGCTATACTATAATCGCAGTAAAATTTCAGAATCATGCTGCAGTTGAAAAAAAAGGAAACTTTGACCTTTCCTTATCTTGAGCTTTAAATCCAACGATTGCTACACCATCTTAATGATTTTCAAGAGCTATTTCGAATAAATCCATGATCATCTTTCGCTTCAAGCCTTTTCCATTACCTGCAAGCCGACATGGAGAATTTTTTGCGTCCTCTTCGTCGAAGTGACAGCGCACCTGAACTATTCTCCGCTTCCACACAGAAGAAATTCCACTTTATGGTGAAAAGAGCAATCAACAGAACAGACACACATGTGCTTTAACACTCGCATTTTAGTTTGTTTTTGTGGACTTATTTATTTGATTAGTTTTTTCTCTCTCTTGTTTGTTGATATTGTACACTTCATGCTCATATTTCTTTCCTTTTTACAGCTTTTGTTTGTATATAGTTTTATATGGTACTCCCCTTTGTTTCTTGTATATTATCCCATATTGTTAGATTTGTATTTTTGTAACTTTTCCCTTCGCCATTATTTGCTAGAGAGTTAAGGAGTGTCTTCCGATGTCTCTCCCACTTCATGTCCGCTACACTGTTTAAATAACCAAAAGGTTATAGTCGCAGGGGCATGAAGATGGTTCTGTTCTGTCTTGAGCTTTAGTTACAGTTCGAATGACCAATAGGCAAGGATAAGTTTCTGTGATGTAGAAACACGTGCATTTCCCCGGCCATATCTGTTAGAGTCAACCTACCCCTTTTTGGAGCGGCGCGCTCCAAATTGCGTGGAACGGTTTATCTGTGAATGTCCAGCTTAATGTACAAGAGAGAATTAATTGAATAAATACAGTTCAAAGAAATAAGTTATTGGTGGGTTTTTATTTCCCTCCCCTTGATTTAAAAAATCCTTTTTTATAAGCTTTTATTCAACTTGAGTGTCTTGTCCACAAATCTTGAGATCGATTTCTTACCCACTTCCAATCGAGCTATAGCTTTGAAATTTAGCACAGTGGTGGATTTCCGGAGACATTACAATATTATGCAAAAATATTGCAATCTATACCTATTTTAAACCTAACAAAATAATATTAAAATTTTAGTCCTACATTTGGGCGATAAAGTTTGGAATGAGGTAACCTCACGTTACGTAGGGTTGTAACGACACCACTAGACGACACACAACAGAAAGGGGCGCGACCTGTGAATCATCACCATTTAGGAGCGGCTTGAGGGTCAAAGGTCAGATCGGGGAAGTGAGTCTTGTTTCGTCTCTCGGTCTGTGTCGCACTTTTTTCAAATTCGTAATATGTAATATTCGTAACGAATATTTAATATGTGTTTTATATTGGAGAATTCGGTAATTGAATTTGGTTTACTATGCCTAACATAACTATTTAACTATGCCTGTAGCGTGTATTCGTGTCAGCCGTCACTAAAAAAAGTAGAAAATAAAATAAATAAAAAAATTAAGGTATAAGCTTTTATTCATGCGAAAAAATGAACGCAAAAGTTGAAAATAATTTTTCTGATTACAATAAAATGCATGGCTCGAATAAACACGTGGGCGCCTTTACCTTCGAGGAATATTCCATTTGTTTAAGGAAATATGCACAAAATATAAGGTGCCACATAAGGTACCCACGCGTTTATTCGAGGCATGCATTTTATTGTAATCAGACAAATTATTTTCAACTTTTGGGTTCATTTTTTCGCATGAATAAAAGCTTATACCTTAAATTTTTTTATTTTTTATTTTTCTATAGATAGTTTGGAAGAAATAATCAAGCTACACAATTATACGCCATCCTCTCTACAAAACGGTGTCCTTCCCTCCATATAGGGTTCGGTAAGAAGGGAGGCCGCCCCCCAAGAATGTCACTCGTCTTTCTCCGCTTGTAGAAGCGGAAAACCTTAGTAACTGAATACTTCAAGACTAGGGGAAGTTTCCATTAGACCAGAGACTGGTGGAAGTTTTCGTGGGCTGTAAAAATCTGGTCTGCAAGGGAATTTGGTAACAGGAAAACAATCCTAAGAATAATGTTCTAAAATTAAAACAATACTTAATTTTAATTTGAAAAAGTGCGATAAATAAATAAAGAAGTTAAATAAATTTCTGGTTCAAAATTAAAATAAAATCAGTGTTGTAAATTTTTGGAGCCTTTGGATCAAAGGAGCCCCTGGGATACAGCCTAATTAGTCCAATGGATAAGATGACCCTGGCGACCATCATATTGGAAGAGAGTAATTCTGGACTCATCTGACCACATGATTTGTTGCTATTGTACAAGGGTCCAATCTCTATGTTCTTTGGAAAATTGCAATCTCTATTTTTTCGGTTAGTCTCAGTAACTAGAATTTTTCTTGTTGCAGGTTGCACTACAACACTTTAACCCCATTCCTTTGAGTCCTTGTCTTAACATATAAGTTAAAATGGTTTTGCTTCCCTCATTGAAGCTGTTTGTAAGTTCTACGATCGATTTTTGACGATTAGATTTTACTTACCGTTTCAACGATATTCTGCCACGATTGTTTAGGGTCGTTTTTCGACCACACATTTTCCGCGAA
Source organism: Araneus ventricosus (assembly GCA_013235015.1). Taxonomy (NCBI): domain Eukaryota; kingdom Metazoa; phylum Arthropoda; class Arachnida; order Araneae; family Araneidae; genus Araneus; species Araneus ventricosus. The sequence goes on along the minus strand of BGPR01026633.1, from coordinate 4,304 downwards.
GATGTTGGCTCAATCACATCTTTCCAAGATTTAATAATACGCTGGATAGTATGCAAATCAGTGCTGATAATATCAGCTCTCTCCTTGCAGGATTTCTACCTTTGATGCAGGCCAATAATTTGCCCCTTCTTGCACTTTGACACATTTCCGCGACCGCTTATAACTCTTTCTGCCATTATTGCTTTGAAATGATATTTTGCATGCTGCTTCTGCACTATTTGAAGGATGTAATGGGCATCTACATATGCAAATTTTTCAATGCGCATGTGTTCTGTGCCATTATAAAATTTGCATGTTTGAATTCACATAGCGACTTTTTTTTGGTCAGGGAGTGTAATTTGGTCACTTTTTCATTACCAACAACAATGAATTAGCTTGATGGAAAAGTAATAGCACAATATATCGTTTCCTTCTTTAAGCTTTATTGTTTCTTTTCTCTTTTGAATTTTTTAAATAATTGATTGCCAATTAATTGAATTTTTTTAAATAATTGATCTGAGGGAAAATAAACTAATCTGGAAGGACCACATGGATTACAGTATTCTTAGACGTATATATATTCTTAGATCTTCTTCTATATATATTCTTAGATCTTCTATATATATTCTTAGACCTTCTTCTATATATATCCTTAGATCTTTTTCTATATAAATTCTTAGATCTTCTTCTATATATATTCTTAGATCTATGCCTTCCAGTACGATATCCGGTTGTTGAAAAACTGGTATCCTCTGGATGCCAGGCGTGAATTTACCTTTTTTGCAGTTTACCTTTAGCCTGTGATCATGAGTGTTTAGACAGAAAATCTTGTGTCATATTGTTTGAGAGCGATTCGGTTACCATTGTTATGCGTTGCAAAGGAGAGAAGCACATTTCTCACTTTCTTATGTTAAGTTTGTACATTAAGTATCTATCTTACATTAAGTTAGATACGTGTTCTTTCATTTTGTGACCTTATAAAACGCAATAAAATTAAATAAACAGCCCAAGAATTGACTAGTCAGCCAGAAAGAATTATAAAATAGTACTCCTCTTGTCCAATTTGGTTTTTTCCCCAAATTAAGAAAAGGACAAAATCAAATTTGATAAAACTCAGTTTAAACAGTTGATCATGCATTTATTAACAAATGTTTGTGTAACTATCCTGCTTCCAAATGGATTTGAGAAATTACATTTCTGTTATTCGATTTTGTTTTCTCGTTTACCGAACAACTGCAGGCATGAACGTTTTTGTAATGAGACTGGTGTATAGAATTAAAAATGCAGGAAAAAAATGAAGCAATGAAAATCGATGGAACTAATCATTAACGCTTGCCCCATAAAATAAAAGACAGTTTTGAAAGAAACGGTGAACTCCCTTCAGCAATATTTTGTGATCTGAACAATGCACTAGGCACCACCGTCAAATTAAATTATTAGGTTTACCAGGCAATATAAGACCAATGATTGTAATGTAGTTGATTTCTTTATTTTCTGGACTTCGAACTTCGCATTTGGACAAGAGAAAAATGGCAAATCCAACTGCTTAAGCTGGACGGAGGGAATATTATTATGTAACAACCCCACAGTTTGTCAGAAACATAACCAAGAAAATTGTCAGAAATTAACAATAGATATCATTTCTAAATTTTCGAATAATGATATTCAGTTGCTGGAAAACTAGATAGGCAAAGACAGAAGAAATGCAGAATAACAAGTGATGATAAAATAATTAAGAAATATTGGCTACATGATCGAAGAAATCCACCTGGGTGTGTATAAGAATTGACATGAGCAATGTAAAGTTAATCAAAAGGATAGTTCGACGCAGAAAGGTTGTCTGAGAGTAAGAATTTCACGAAAAAGCCATTTTTATCTTTCAAATAAACACAGAAAACATGAAATTGGGTTGAATCCGATATAAAACTGAATTAGGCTAAAATATCCTGGTTGGAAGTGAAGGAAAAAAATACAAAGAAGGCGACAAAAAATCCTGTAATCCTGTATCGAAAAACATTTGCTTCTGATTGCATGATAAATTAGGGTGTCTAAAAAAAACCCTTTTTCTCAAAAAACTTAGCTCCCAAAGCCCTTAACTTTCCCCATTCCTTTTGTCCTAATAGAGAGTATATGAAGTTTCAGCCCTCTAAATCAACAGTAGGGTTTGCCTGTAAAGTCCTGAAATTTGAAAAAGGTCTTAAAATGTAAAATTTTTAGAATTTTTTTAGAAATTTCATATGGTTACTAATATGTTAAAACTAGTTTATATTTGTTCCTTTGAATATGTTTGCTTAGAATACAAACATAAATAATTATTAATTGTACCCTTGGCCAATTATGACTTGAGAAAAAAAAGCATAAAATGATGAAAATTTTCACTAATTCTGCGTTGTTGCTTTTTGGAAACACAATACAACAGGTTTTGTATGTTCACAATAAAAGCTCAAAAATTCACTAAAATGTTAAAGAAGGATATAAAAATGAATTCAGTGATAAGTTAATTTCTATAATTTTATTACACGATTAAAGAAAGAAAAAATTAAATACTCACAGTACACAAGTCCAAATAACTTGTAAAAATTTCAGTAACTGTGAAATAATGTCATGTCATCAATTTAACTAATTTAAATTTTATTCAAAACTGACTACTTAAAGAAACGAGTTTTTCCTACTTTTTTCAACAGACTGAAGTAGATTTTGAGTCTATGCTTCAATATTGTTTGTCGATTCACCGAAATCTTCCATTAGTTCAACCCCACGTTCGGATGTGTCATTTACTACTTACTACTCCCTGGGGAGCTATGTTTTTTTGCAAAAGAAGTTTTTTTTAGACACCCTAATACATAGGTGTCCAAAAGTAAAGTTACAAACAAATTTTTCAAAATTATTAAAAATAACTGCCACTAGCATTATAAAAATTGATGCCCTATGCAGGGTGTCCCAAAAAGGTGGAACAAGCATTTATCTCCGTAAATATTGCACCTACACATATATTTTCAATTACTAAGTTTCATCAAATAAGGTGGGAATTTATACGAAAACATTTTGGCTTGTGTGAAGGTTGCTAATGAAAAATACACGCCATTCCTAACACAGGTGGGGAAAAACGCGCCAAGCTACAGCGCCTTTTTTGCTTTGTAGAATGGAGAAGAAACCGAATATCCAATTTGAACGCCCTTTTTTCAACCGATTGAAACTAAATTTGGAAATAGATCTATAATTAAAGTTAGAAGACCACATACCAAACTTCATTTATCTAAGTCATTGCGTTTAGGTGTTATCGTGTTCACAAGCATGCGATAATACAGACCGACAGACAGTCAACCTTTTGAAGGATTTGGTCTAAAATTTGATGCAGACATACATCCCTGATGATAAAACTGTGTGCCAAATTTTACCTATCTAGCTGCTTAAGTTTTTGAGTTATCGAGTTCACATAAATTCGAATAGACGGCCAGACAGACTTCCCGTTCACGAATGTCGTTCAAAATTTGATAGAAATCTACCAATTTTGTGTTAAGACCATATGCCAAATTTCATCTCCGTAGCTCTAATAGTTTTCGAGTTTTCCTGTTCGCAGACAGACACAACTCCAAAATTGTGTTTTTTGGGAAGGTCTAAAGCGTGGAAATTTATCAAAATCTCGAGTTCGATACAATACTTTCGAGTACAATACTTTCTCTTTGTATACTTCGTAGAAGAGAAAGTAAAAATTAAATTTTTATACGGTCCCCGTACTGTAAAAATGCTAATGGGTAAAATGTCCTTCTTACACTCATCTATGAACACACTAAGTTTCACGATTCTATCTGCAAAACTTACAGAGATATAATTATTTCTAAATTTAAAGAGGCTTCTCACAATTTTGTATGGAGATGTTTATTGCAGAAATCCAAATTTATTCAACACAGAAAAACTGCGAAATACAATTATTCGTCTAGTATTACACATCCAATCTTTATGATTTCAAAATAATTTGCTAATCAGGCATACTGTTACTTAGTTTCATTGGTCGATGGTTGCAACTATCGACTTTATAAAGAAGGGTAGGAAAACTTGAGAAAATGAAAATTTAAGGCATCACAGGAAAGTAGCCTAATACCGAGATGAATATTAAATATTTGCTCTCAGTGGTGCGCGTATTATTGAGCTTTACTGAGAGACCGTAGCAGATCGTCCTTTAGGACTACAGAGTTGCAGGACCCACTTAAATTATTCCAAAAATTCATTTTTTCGTTTTCATTCTTATTTGCTTACTTTTTTCCTCTGAGATTTGAATGAACTACGAAAATGGAAAAGTAATAAAAACGGGAAAAGAAGTCAGA